>RJWM01011968.1:0-15581 GCA_004363535.1 Dasyprocta punctata
ACACTGAGGCAGCAATGACAGTACAATTAAAGATATGGAAGAAGACTTCCAGAACTGTTTCAGAATGCAGCACAAATAATGGGATAAGCATGCTTGAAATGAGGGGAAGTATTTGGAGGAGAGTTGACGGGAATTTGTCTTTCACTGTAATAACTTTAAAAATTTAGACGTATACTGTATTCCTTGATCTGCCCATGTCATTTTGTCATAGCTGTGGAGATGCGGAGTAACCTTCTGAATCTTGCTCATACACTTCCCATGTGACATGGACAAGCAGCTTCCTCCTCAGTCCTGTGTTTTGCCCATCTGCAGAATGGGATGATTATGGCATCTCCATTGCATGGCTCTTGTGGGGCTGAATCCAGTCCCTCTGGGAATGTGACAGGCTCAGATGCTTAGGAATAGTAACTATTCTTACTCACTGGTGTTGAAATGCAGAGGACTGACAAGAAAATGTCCACCAAGGAGGACTTTATGCCTTTTTTATTAAATTGTCAAAGTTCATTGAAATAGATGGAGTATTTAAACAAAATTAATGAAGTGTGCATCAGAGTAAAAAGAAGAATAATCAACATGTTTTTTTAAAGGGTGGTTTAAAATTGAAGAAAATCCTTTACTCTAACAAAGAACCTGGCATATTTTGGGATCGTGTTATATGCCAGGCATAGAGAATGACAGTGACATCACATTTAACCCCCTTCTTGCTCTCTTGCTGTTCTCTGCATTTTGCAAAGAAATTGAATAGCTTGTTGGTAGTAACTCCAATGAGTAGCAGGCTGAAAACTCAAGTCTGACAGATCTGAAACCTCTTCTTTTCCACTAATTTCAAATGCCACCCCCTTCCTCTTTCTTGTTCCAAGTAATACCGAGGTACTGTGTCTTAGCGCTCCTCTCTTCCTTTCTCAGAGCACGACTTGTCTCCCATTGGCCCTTTGCATTCTAATATAGTGTCCTGGGCAGAGGTGGGTTTCACAGCAGCAGCTGCAGGATGTGGTAGGTTGCTGTGGTTTCTCCTTCAACCTCAGCCCAGCAGCAGACCTCTTGCATTCAACTCCTGCCTACAAACTCTTTTTGTAGTCTCACAGCAATGAACACATTTTAAAAGCCATAGAGAAGCTGCCAGAAGACAAATAGTAAGATTGTGACCATGTGTGCATGTGTGAGTCTGTGCTGTTTGAATCTGTGTCTCTGCATTCTTATGTTCCAATAATATAAACATTTGTATTCCGAGGGTTTGCTCAGCATGCTGCTGTGATTGCTCTACAGTATACCACTCTATTTGGAATAGGGAGATTTATACTCTTGAATCAGAGGAAAGACTAAAATGTGTTGGGAAATGGGGTGGGTGCTCCTAATTGGAACCTGTTGGCAGCTTGGATTCAGGTCTTTGCTCTGAGTTTTAATAACTCAGGACCTCAAACAACTTACCCTCTTAGACCTTGTTTCCTCCTGTGTAGCAGGTGAATAACCACAATGACAATGTTCCTTGTGATGACCAGTGAGGTAACTTGAGTCACACAGATTACATTGTGACAAGGGAATGGCAGTCATTAGTGTCATGCACTAAAGTCACCAGACACTCAGCTGCAGTCATATTGTCATACATCACACAGTGTCAAAGGTGCATTCCTCAGCAAGGACCCATGGAACCTTTTCTCTTTTGTGAGTGAGTTTCACACAAGCTGTGGCACCAGTTTGTACACCCCTGAGAGCAGACCCTTCTCGTCAGTCCAGTTCGGCTCCACTTCCCTGCTCCGAGAATATGTGCAACCTTTGACATCAAATGTGAAGGAAGAGATGACTGATGGTTTGCATGGTTGGCTTCTCCTCAATATCCAGGTTTTGCACCAACACCCCCTCCTCAGAGGGAATGTCCCTGACCATTTTATCTCAAATACCCTTCATCTAACCCATTCCCTTGACAGCTGCCCTTTGTCCCCTTTCTTTTTTTTTTTTTAAATAATAGACTTCACATTTCAGAGTTTTAGATTCACAGCAAAATGGAGCAGAAAGTTCCTATGTGTCCCCCAGCTTCCTACATAGCCTTCTCCCCTGTGAATATCCCCCACCAGAGTAGTACATTTGTTACAACAGATTACCATGCTCTTGCTGACAGACCATAGTTTACACCTGAGTTCACTCTTAGTGTTGGACAAATATATGACACATACCCACCATCATAGTAGCTTCACTTTCCCCAACCCACAGTACTTTACTTATTCGTTCCTCCTTTCCTTTCACCTCTGGCAACAATAAATCTTTTACAATCTCCAAAGTTTTGCTCTTTCTGGCATGCCATAGAGCTGAATGCTTTATTTTAAAGTCTTTCTCACTATTTGTATTATTTACAAGTTTAATTATTTCCCAACTGTACTTCCCCCAAATTGTCAGCTACATGAAGATGGGGTCATTTTCTGACCTACCTTTCTTTCTTTCTTTCTGTCTGTCTGTCTTTTGTCTTTCTCCCCCCATTGAACCTATCACTTTGTGCATACAAGGTGGGTGCACTACCACTGAGCTACACCCCTGGCCATTTTCTGACTTTAAAAGTGCACTATCCTCAGTTTTAGACTATGAAAAGAGTCTTTACAAAACCTTAGTTATCTTAGTTAATGAGTAAGTCTTTCCTCCACCAAAATTACCCTTATCCTTCTATTTACATTAGAAGCTGGCAGTAGAATGTACTTATAAAATGGAAGTAAAAATATTTTTCTTACTTTCCAGATATCAAACATGATGTTATGCACCCTCTGTATGTTATTTATTTTAACCCCATAACCACTTATTGAGGTGAATGCTACAAGTAGGAAATGTATAGCTAACCTAGCCATTTTTCTAGCACAAGATGAGTTCCTGGAAATTTAACTTATCAAGATGATTAATAAATGGTCAATTTAAGGATCAAATTTCAGTGTGTAAGGTTTCAAAGTGGACAGTCTTGAACTATAGATTGGAATTTAGAGCTAGAGGAAGCCTTGTGTGAATCCATTCCCCACCTCAGATTTGGAACTTGGTTGGTTCATCTAAGTCCCTGAGTGCTTGCTCTGGTCCATTTAATGCTACCTAACATCTGCTTGTGGCTGTGCTGTGCTCCCTAGGGAGCCACCGGGCTATTCTTGGAAATCAGGACTCTCAGCTTCACTCTAGAACAACTGATGTAGAATCTGCATTTTAACAAACTCCCAAGAGATTTGTATATATGAGCTATGTACAGCAGGTAAATTCTGTCCTGAAAGGGATATCAAAACCTCAAATTCCCATGCTGCTCTCCCTAATGAATGAAAAGCATCTCAGCTTTCAGAGTAGTTTGTACTTTTGAAGGGGCAATGGTCATGTATATGATGTGCTCAGCACATCCCCTGGCACTTAATAAACACCTAAATAAACATTCAGAATTCCTATGTTACCCAAGGAATGAAACCAGCAGGGTGAAAGAGTTAAATCAGCAGGGTAAAAGAGTTAAATGTACTTGAGAGAGAGCCAGCCAGCCTCAACTCCCAAACAGTATTTTCTCTTTCAGTAAAGCAGAGAAGATGCAGTTTCTTTTGCTCTTGGTTGAGATTCAATGATGTTGTGGGTATCTGGTCTGTCTTTGTCTCTGTAGTTGGGGAGATAGCTGTAGTATAATTCGAATTGTAGCACATCTGCAATCACGTGGTGCTGAGCATTGCCAGGGAAAGCTGATGTTTGACTACAAATCACAGAAGTGCTACTGCATTACCACCAGGGAAATTGTGGGTGGTCAATTTCAGCACAACTCCGGGCTGCTGTGTTCTTACAAAAGGGAACACAGTGTTGCCTGCTTTCTAATATCTCTGCTCCAAATAAACTCAAGCCTTGTTACCCTCTTTCCTGTTTATGAATATGTACACCAGGAAAAATGAATGTAGCTACTCTCAGTATGCCATTTATGCCAGCATTATTTGCATCAAAATGCCAAGGTATTACCCAACTAAAGCTCTATGTTACCTTGCTGTAAGTTGTATTTGAAGCAGAAGATGAATTCAGTAGTTTACTCTGTACATTTGTTTTCTGCTTTGTCATACACATAAGTAGCAAGTCTAGCCAGGATGCTGTTTGTGGAGGAAATCTTCCTGTGCCTTGAATGCAGAGCGACCAGTTTCTCAGATTTCTCTTCTCTTTCTCACTCACCACAACCACTTTTCCCATGTGTTCCCTAGTTATGTGCAGACTATAATTATGTATATTTTCTTTCATGCTTCTTATAATTGCATAACATTTCTGCATCCGGGAGGAATACAATTCATGCAGTTTTTCCCTTTTTATCCTTTGTAGCTCAAGCTGTTGTCTTGTTCTTTCTCATTGATTCTTGCACTGCAACACAGTCAAATGGAAATACAATATGTTGCAACTGACATTTCCATTTAAATCACCTGCCCTGGTGCTAGTGGGTGCTCATGATTTGATTTCTTAGTGTAGCCGTGAGTTGTATAGGTACAGGAGTACATGCTTGCATTTGCTTTTTCTGGAATATGCTATGATTTGTTCCATGAACAATTGAACAAAATTGTAAGGATTCAATGAGAATGAGCAGTGCATCTTCATCCAACATCATTCTTAATGTTCAAGAACTCCACCACATTCTTTGTGCTTCTCATGGATTAAGATAAGGTGGGAACTAGCCCTTATGGAGCATTCTTGCTCAAGACCCTGGGCTGTGTATTTTATATTGGTTTTACTATAGTTTTGTTTAATCTTTAAAGGAGCAAAGTTTTTATACACGCTCATGATTCATTTTACTGGCAAACAATTTAAAATTCATGAAGATAAGGTGTCTTTTTCAAGGTCACAACTGGTCAGTGGCAGAATGGAGATTTGTTTGATTCAAGCAACCACGTGCAACCTTCTCTCTTTTTTGCAAAATTTTAAATTTCCTTAAGTTCAGCACACTCCTTTGCCTCTGATACTGATTAGTTTGGTGCAGTAGAGTTTCCATTTTATCTTTTTTTTTTTTAATTTTAAAGGTAGTAAAATCCAACAAAACATAACAGAACAAAGTCAATCAAAACAAAGCAGTAGAACTGGTACAGAACATAAAAGAAAGATACTTTGAAAACAACAGCTACTATAGTATATCTTGCTATTTTCAGAATAGTTGACCATTCCATCTTGTATAGTAAAATCAAACCAAAAACAAAACACAATAACACAATGTTTTTACAGGATATGAAATGATGTAAAAAAAAAAAAAGAAAAAAGAAAAAAAAGAAAAATTAATCAGAATAAAGGAAAGCAATGAGAACAATATTGGGCCTTGAAGACAAGACAGAGGAAAAGCCCCCATATTTGCTACATTGCATACTGTCATCTTCCCAAGAGATGCTCAAATTGGTGGCCCCAGACCTGAAAAAATCAACTAAACAATACAAGCATTTAGTTGCTGTATGTGCCTTAGTTGCTATCAAGTTAGCCAGTCCTCTGAACCAGCAGCTTGCTTACAGCGGGTGGGGAGGGGCATGTCCTTGATTCTTAGCCCATGCACTGGTAGGCATACAGGAGGCACATCTTTCTCTCCCTAGAGTCCACACCAGTCATGCAGTCACCAGGAAGGCAGGCCAGTTTTCTTCTGGTTGGAGCCTCCCTGCCCAACATGGTGGGTTCTCGAGAGGCACATCTTTCTCCTCTGTTTTATCTTAATAGAGGTGGTCATTGCTAAAATGTTGTGCATAAAACTTTTCTTTGTAAAATAGATGTTTTCTGCTATTATGGTGAGCCCTGATTACATTTTAAGAACCTTTCACT
The DNA here is from genome assembly GCA_004363535.1 of Dasyprocta punctata. Lineage (NCBI taxonomy): Eukaryota > Metazoa > Chordata > Mammalia > Rodentia > Dasyproctidae > Dasyprocta > Dasyprocta punctata. Next base: position 5,764 of record RJWM01011968.1, read on the forward strand.
TTATGGTGGTGTTGTCAGCCTATCTTCATTATGTATCAGCAAATAATTCTGATGAGCAGACCAAAAATGATGTGCTAGACAGGCTTTACCACATATTTCTTGTGTGTCATAGTAAAATCCACATGAACCCCCAAGACTAAGTTTACTTATCTGTAAAATAGGATCATACTCATGTTCTCTGCACCTCAGACATTTGTTGTAAGTAATGAATGAGATAATGGATACAGAAGCCTGCTGGGACCTATGTGGCTCCTGAGGTTCTTAGGGTAAGAAGAGGATGAGAAAAATAAAGAAAGAGACAAAGCTGTGGTCAGGTGGAGCCCTTACTCTCCTGATGGGAGGAAAGGTACTGCTCACCCAGTGCTGCATGTTTATTTAATACCGGGAAGGATGATGTCAATTTCAGCCCCTCTGCCTAGGAACCCAGGTCTGGATTGTTTAGGAGCCTCCTGTTTTTCTGGGCTGTAGCAACTTTTTCACGTGGTTGACCCAGGTGCTCTTTGTTACTTTGGTAAGGTCATGTCTGGGTCATTTTCCAGCTTCAACAAGCTCCCAACAGAAGCCCATAAGGCTCTGTAAAAATGTATCAGTGTGGATCAGTAGGTGTTTTTCAGACCATTCTGTGAACCTGTGTTAGGCACTGCACTAAACCTGCCATTGGGGCTTTCCTTCCGTCAAAATCTTACAACATAGATAAAAAGTACTTAGTCATTGAGCTGGCCTTAGCTTTTCAATGCATTTATAATAACTGTTCTTAGTGTTCCTTCAGAACCATTAGCCGTTGATTCTCAAGTGGGTAAGCATCATGTGGAAAGCTGTCAGTTATCTGATATTTGATAGCTCACATATTGAAGGTTTTTAAAAACATTAATACTGACTTTATTATGTCTTGTATTCAACCTGCCAAATTCTTACAGTAGAAAATACCTTCTCATCCATCAAGTCTAAGTTCAGTTTCCACCATTTACTATTGCAGGGTTCTCCAAGAATTGTCCCTACACTACCAGAATCAGTGTTGGCTGAAATGCTGTTGGAAAGGCAGATTCTTAAGTCTCACCCCAGATCTACTCAGTCAGAGACCCAGGATGGGGCTCAGCAGTCTTTGTTCTCATAAACCCTCCTGTGGTCTAGAGTAAGAACCACTGCTCTACCAAAACCTCAAGGTGGAAGTCAGAAGTGGAGAATTTATAGAACAGAAATCATGTGATATTTAAGCTTGTGTGTCTAACTCATTTCATTTAACATTATGTTCTCAAATTGCATCCATTTGCCTATGAATGCCTCAAGTTTAACTTTCTTCATTGCAGACTAGTACTATATTATATATAAATACCTCCATTATCTTTAATTCATTCATCTGTTGATGGACCTAAATGCTGTTTCCAAGAAACGTAACACCTCTGTGTGTGTGTGTGTGTGCGCGCGCGCGTGTGTGTAAAGTAAACTGGAAGATAGATAAACGGGAAGTAGGGAGAAGTTCAAGTAACTCCTCAAATTATCTATTATATTGTTTCAAATGTATTTTAAGATAAATGCTAATTGGTTCCATTTATACTAAGAGTTTCTTATATTCATTGAGAGGAAAGTTCAGTCCTTTATTTGTTTGTTCTTTGTAAGACGGAATCTTTTTTTTGTCTATGACTTGTACTGTACGTAACATTTTGGTCTCTCTTTGAAGATCATAGTACCCAGTATATTAACTAGTGGCATTCACTAAATATTTTGTTATGAAATTTTGTTTTATTTTTTCATAGAAATAAACAGAGTGTTTCAAAAATTATTTTATTAATACCTACTTGTAGTCCATTAAAATGAAAGTGACAAAGGTAGAAAAAAACAGATTTTCCTCTCGGATTCTCTACAAGATAGCAGCTCTGCTTAAGACTTCTGACCTCCAGAACTTTAAGAGAATAAATTTGCATTGGTTTAAGCCAAAAAGAAAGCAAAGAGCTCAAGGGTTTGCAGAGGGCAAGTAGGACATTGGAATGAGGGAGGGGACTGATAAAAAGTCAGTCAGGAGTGGGATGAGGGACAGTGTTGAATTGGAGGAGTGTTCCTGTTTAATGACACCAGCTACAGATTGTTCTAGCTGTCACTCATCACTTTGGAATGGGAAAGAGGTCCAAATATAATCTTCCAAAAGCTAAAAACATGACTGTTTTAAAAGTATCTAGTGAGCACAAGTCTAGGATCAATTTACTTCGTTAATAAGAAATAAGCAAGATGATAAAGCTTATTCAGAGGGGAAAATGATAGGCTGGCATATTTGTATAGTCATTAGAAAAAAAGTATGCTGAAATAAGTTAGTAACAAAACTGATTAATAATCTACAGAGAAAGAAAACCGTTACCTGTGCAATTATTTACTATACTGTACAAAAATAATTTGCAATCAATCAATCTTGTGTGAGTTAATGTCTTACTTTAGAGTTAGTCCTCATCAATAACAGCAGTAAATTAACAATGTTACATCCCTAGAGTCTAAGATCTAGACCACTATATAAACCTTAGGCAGGTTTTTTAGACAATGCTCCATTATAACTATAAAGACACGCAGAAGGTTTTTTCTCTTTTATTTCCAAGGTTTGTATAGTGTCTTTTTTTTTTCTTAACAAGCAAGTAATATATAGCAGACATTCCATTTTTAAAAGGAAACTGAGATCAAGTTTCATACTTGCAAGTTCTCCATTAATAACTACAGGCAAAGTAGAGCTTGCTTGAGGACTGGTAACTGAGAATTGACACCTTGCAACCCAGGTACAAAACATTATTGAATCTGCAAACTCCAAAATAATTCTACTCATCATGTGATGCCACTCATTCTATTCATTTTATCCATTGTGTCTTGTTAAACACACTGTGTTTCATTATTAAAGCCTGTGTATCGGAAAGCAGAACTAGCAGGGCAGTCTCTTTCTTGTTCAAATATCTTTACCAGATATTTTAGTGTTCTTCAAAAAATTTCAGCAGATTTTCTTTCTTGCATAACTTTTACCTAAGAGACAAGCCGCTTACCCTATCAATATTTAAGGAATTGGAGGCAAGAATGAGAATGAAAGTAATGTCAAGGCAAAGTAAGACCAAAGCCATTTAAATCCTTATTACAATATCCTTAGGTAGAGGATGCGACTTGAGGATTTATATAAAAGGAGGGATTTTCTTCCTGCTCCTCTCCTTGTTATTCCAGAGCCTTCTACACATCGAGTCAGAATCTTTCAAACTTCAGACAGAGGGTAGATACAGCTCAGTAAAAATAAATCAATGTTTAGCTTTGGCTTTCAAAATACACATTAAAAGTGCCCAGAAGAGAAGACAGTCTTGAAACCAAATGCAAATTTCTTGTTCAATTTTTGCCTTTTATTTCTTGAGTTGTAAGAGATGGATTTTACATAGAAAGAGTCAAAGTTTGGTGGATTCTTCATTCGTTCATTTGTTCATTCATTGCTTCACTCACCCTACAATTATTTACTGAGTATCCATTGTGTAAGGGGCACTTTGTACAGAGTAGCAAGCACAAGAATGTGTTTTCATGGAGTTGAAGCTCTGATGGGAGAGACTGGATGATAAGAATGTAGACACATTATGTGTCAGGTGACAGTAATTGTGATGAGAAGAAAAGGGCAATAAGGAGGCAAGCAGGGTCCCAAAGGGGTAGGGATGGTAATTTATACACAACTATAAAGGAAGGATTGTCACTGTGATATGTGGTGGTTAATCGGACCTGAAGGCAGTGAGGGAAAGCCATACAGATGCCTGGATTCTGAGCAAAGGAAACAGTCTGTGCAGAGGTCTGAGGCATGTGATGGCTAGAGCAGAGTGGAAGACGAGAAAGGAACATTAACATAAGTCTGACAGGTCAATGTCAGACTTCATATTTTACTAACAGTGAAGGGGAAACCAATGAAGAGTTTTGTAGAGGAGAGAGGTGATGTTATGTAATTTGCCTTTTAAATGGACTCTTGTTCCTGCCTTCTGAATATAAGCTCTGAAAACCAGAAGCAGAGACCAGTGAGGAGGTAATTGCAATAATACAGGTGAAGGATGATGGCGGTCCAGACCACGACAGTAATGGTAGTGAAGAGAGGAGTTCTTAGCACTGGATGTATTTGGAACAGTGAATCAGAACATCCCACACTGAGGGAGACGAGATCATGACTGATGGGGAGGAAGCAGCAATTGGAAGAGTGATGAGTTGAAATGAACTGATTGCTCAAAAAGTGCTCAAAACCCTTTCCCCTTCTGCTTCAAGCTGAGCTCTGAAGAACAAAGAGATTCTTGTGTAAGTTTGAGAGGATTCTAGAACTGAATTTTATTGTCCTGCAAGGATGATTATGAGCCTTGTGGTAAAATACTGCATCCTATGACATTAGGAGAATAAAGGAATAACAACCAGCTGAGCAGCTTTGGCAGCCGGATAAGAGGGCCACTTCTCAAAGCAACCAAAAATTCCCCACAGCCCTGAGAAGGAATCAATGGTAAGAGAAATGCAACCCAAAAAACAGACAGATGTGTGACTAGGATCAGGAAAACACTGGGTGCAAATTCCTGTTTACCAGTGTCCAGGATATGGCCTAGAGATCCTAGTGCCAACACACATGTAAGGATTGCATTCCAATATCCAAGACCGTGTGCTTGGAAAAAACATCACTGAGGAGGCCAGCATTAACAGGGACAGAAACTCTTCTTCCAAAAAGAACTCATCCTAACAGTTTTGTAGTGTCCAGTCTTCAACGATAAAACCACATTGGAAAGCAATGACTCTAGGTAAATTCCTGTTTATCAGGAGTTGAACGTGAAACAATTATAAATCTAGAATTTAGAACGAGAGGAGGAGCTCCAAGTGTTATCTGTCCTAACAGATTTCTTTCCCTTCCTTGATCTAGTTTTATTGTAGCTATAGTCTGCAAAGTAAAAGTGTAGTCCTTAGCTGAGGATTTGGTTTAGTGGCCTAAGCACCTGCCTGGCAAGCATGAGGTTGTGAGTTCGATACCCAATACAAAAAAAAAAAAAAAAGAAAGCAGTAGTTACTTACTTTATCTTCTATAATTTTTCTGTCTAAACTATTGAGATTAGATGCTTTAGCAAAAGTGTATATATACTAGTGGCTTCCAATCTGATTTGGAGTCAGGCATGGTGGCACATACCTGTAATTCTAGCACCTGGGGCAGGAGGATCACTGTGAGTTCAAGGCCAGTCTGGGCTACATAGTGAGATCCTGTCTCAAAAAAACCCAAAATGACAATAAAACACAACACAACACAAAACACAACAAAACACACATACAAGAAAACCAATTTTATTTGTGGTAGGAAAAGCTTAGTCTTAGTTCCTTCCCTTCACCCAACCTATATACCCATCCCCGCCCAATATCTCACTAAGGGCCTCCATCCATGAAAAACCTTGCAGACAATTTGTCCTTTCTTTAACTCTAAACTTGATGGCCATCATAATTCCACTTAAGAATTTTCAACCATACCAGCCTTTTTCACCTCTTACCCAGTGTTTGGCTCAGTGCCTTGCTCATGTCAGGAACTAAATAATTCTTACCTTACAAGTAAATGATGCATGGGAAGACAGCCTATATTCGGAGTCCCTTTGTAGGGCCTTGCTTGAGATAAAGAGCTTCGTTTGCCTTGGCCTAAACCCCATTTTAAAACAGATTAAGCTGGAAGTCATGGCCAACTTATTTCATAACTTATTTCCCTCAGTGCCTCACTTAGCTACTTTCTAGTTTAGTCTTCAGAAAATGAAAGATATGCATATGGACTCTTATTCCATTTCTTTCACTCCTAGCAGTTCCAAGGCATTATAACCGGAAGCCGAACATGTACACTGTTGGTGGCAAACATAGTTGCTATCTCTAAATCGATGTGAACATCTCTAACCAGGCATTCAAAAGGTCAGCTAGAAACCCCCAACCCCAGCATCACTTACACAGAGCACAGGTTGGAGAGAAACTGCTGCCGTGGTCTGCCTATGCTGCTGAAGAACTTGGGTTCTACCTGGTTATCTATAGCTACTGTTTTCTTCATGGGCTCTCTCTCCCCAAATCAGGGAGAACACTCAGACTCACAAGGTGTGTTTTCTGATTCTAGGGTGGAAGGAATGTGCAGAGAAAGCAGGGAGAGGGGATCAGTGGGATTAAGGCAGGTAAGACCTTTGGAAGAGACAGATAGTGCTGGTGTTTTGTTATGGGGAGGTAGGGAGGGAAGGGAAATTGAGATGAGTAGAACCATCAAGGCAAGTGAGGGAAAGGGGTGGGAGGACAAGTTTTGTATCTGGCATATCATGTTGTTAGGTTATCGATTTGGCTGGAGCCACAGGTCCTTATCAGACCGAAAGTTGCTAGTGCCATTTTTGGAGGGTTTAACATCTCAAGCCAAGAAATCTGTATTTCACAAAGTCAGTGATTCAAGAAAATGTGGCAAGGTATATGTGATTATCTGCTAGATGTGTGATATAGAAAGGAATGAAACATGAGTGATTGGGACCCAAATCTCTCTGGATCTTTGGTTTTCAAGCAGAAGGAAGTGCTTTGTCTTAGAGAATGGATGCCTAAGTGATTTCTGACAAATCCAGCAACAATTGATTTCTGTAGGTTTTTGATTTGGAAAGAATTCTTTCCTACAATACCTAATTTCTTTGTACTGCTAGAAAAAAAAACTTATCCTGCTGGAAAAGAAAACCATCATGTTTGTAAACTTTTCTAAATCTCTGCCGTTCCTAGTGACACAGCCAGGCAAATTTTGGTTAAGGGCAGATGAATTCATTTTGAAGACATTCAATATTCTGAGAAATATAAATATTTTCTGAATAAATTAACTCATTTATAAATGCACCAACAATGTACAAGTCAGTTTAGCCCTTTTCAAAATATTTTTTTCGTGGTTTCAGAATTTCTGTGCTGTGATCCCTAGTTCTTCAAATGCTGATTTTTTAATTAGTCACTAGGGTGTCTAGACTCTATTCCATAATTTATGCATGAATTGAAAATCTGCACCTTGAGTTTTAGATTGAGAGTAATAGTAAGGTGGAAAGAGCAAAGGCCTTAGATACAGAAGAATTGGAATTGAAATCCCCACCCTACCAATGGCCTTGGGAAATTAAAAACTATCTCATAGGATAATTACTCTCTATTATAGTGCCAACCAGAGCATGGGCAGGGAATGAGAGAGGAAGGCATGGAGAAAGGATGGTTCATGGTTATAGGATGTAGTTGAATAAAAGGAATGACTTCTAATGCAATAGGATAATTATGGTTGAAAATAATTCCAGCATATAGTAGAAAGGATTTTGAATGCTTCTAATTCAAAGAAATGATATGAATCTGAGTGATAGATAGTCCAGTTTCCTTGTTCTGATCATTGCACATGGTGCAGGTGTACTGAAATGTTTCACTCTATGCCATTAATGTGAAAAATCAGTATGAGTAAATTTAAAATATAGACTTTTACAAAGATCATTTTTCTCATCTGTATAGTAAAAATTATACCAACCTCCAGATCTACAGAGAAGAGAAATGAGAGTTTGTCTCAGTGTATCTCAATGTAGACACTGAAACATGATTTCTTTACTTCCCTTTTTCTCCTCCCTGGATCCCATTCTTCCCCGTAAAATGTATTACTTGCTTACACAAGCAAGTAATACAGCAGAAGCTATTCCTATAAAAAGCACCAGCTCTTCCTAAAAACTTGTATTTGTCTCTGAAATGTCCTCTTGCTCTATGACCTTGAGGAAGTGATTTCTGTCCTTTTCGTATCAGCCACTCTTTGTGTAAAGGGGTGAACTAACAGCGATTGCAAGGGACCATACTTTTGTCACTGTCATGCGAGGGGTCAGAGATCACATCTCCCTCCTGGTTCAGCTTTTCCTCTGTTCTCTGCCTCTGTCTCCAGCACATGAGTGGTCAATGTAACTTAGGTAAGGGGGCTCTGTATCAGCTACATCAGGCCAACTCAGAGGAGTTAACCTTACAAATGGGTGAAGAGAATTTGCTGAGTGTTACCTATCCAGTAGTTGGTGTTTTTTCTCTTGTTAACTAATTTACTTTTTCATTTCAAAATACTATTATTTTCCAGCCTCTGAGGAATTTATGTATTCTGGCAAGTTAGAATGACCTGCTTTTATAAATGCTTTGTTACCTAATGCAGTTGTAATTGTATTAGTTTGTAGCAGTGAACTCCTGAGGCTACTATAACTAATTCATGCTTTAATGAAAATAGTTGTATGGCTAGGTTTTGAAAATAAGATAATAAAACATGAAATTCCTGATGAGGTTGACACAGAATTCTAGGAACCTCTATCACACATAAACTTAGTTAGACTCAGCACTTAGGTATGAAAGAATCTGGTATCAGAACTCAAAATATAGTCACAAATACACACCAATAACTAATAAGGTAAAATGACAATACATGTCTTTCTTCTCATGTCCAGAACAAACACTGTAAATTCTTAATTCCCTTCCTGCATAAAGAAAAATCCTAAGAACTTCAGAATGCACTAGTGTAGTGGAAAGTTAGATCAAATCAGAAGACCTGGATTACATACTCTCTTCTATTTTCTAGCTGTGTACCTGGAATAAATTAATGTTCTGAACTTTGATATCTTCCTGTGTAAACTAAGAATGATAATTCTGTTTCTTAGGTTGCATGGACTAAAAGTGTCAATATATGAAAATTAACACTAAAGTCTAAAGCATAAAAGTTAACATTATTATAAAGAACTTTCATTTTTCTTCATGATAATGCCTTTATGGGCATTGTTTTAATTTTTGTTGTATCATGCTAAATATACCTTAATATCTCATTGTTTTAAAAAGTGCTATAATACAAGGAAATTATAGCTGCCTCAAGAAAATTTATAATTACTGATACAATAGCTAAATTAGAAAATTTAGGGGAAATCAAGAGGAGGGGAAAATGAGTGTATTATTTGCCTTTTTCATCTACATACTATGAAGGTGGTGTCCAAGGCCTTAGGATTAGTAATTATTTTTCCTTTATAAAGACACCTTGAGTTGAATTGGAGCATGAAATTATTCTTTTGTCTTATGTGGAAACAGAGGTGATATGTCAGGGATACCCACTAGCACGGTTGAGAGAGTTACGGCATAGCAAGGTTAAGAGCAGCACTTTCTTTTCAAATCCCTCCCTGATTTTACTCCTGAAGATTAAATGCAATCCTGAAATTGATTTGTATCTGTAGTTTTTCTTATGTGTTATTATAGGGGTCAAGAGACTCCAAAAAAATGTCAGAATCTTCTTTTTATATCTGTTAGACTCTTTCTGAAATAATAAATGGTTAGATTTATAGGAACCCAGGGAGAAATATATACACATAGAATGCATGCTAACACAAAATACAGTTCTCAATTTAAAAAAAAGAAGACTTTTCTATTAAGTCATCCAAGAGCAAGACTTGTATAATTTAAAAAGAAGTGAAAATTGGTTTAGTCTAGCCCATAGCCAGACATACGTACACATTTAATAAAACAGAATGGATCTCTATGATATTACCTAGACTTGCACATATATGTCCCAAAGTTTGTCTACTAAAATGAGAGGATGACATATTCTTGATGCATGCATCTAGAGGAGAATGGAGCCTTACTTACTAGGTTCGTGCTCTTTATCTAGTTCAGATGAAATTGTATTGCAACAGAGACTATGTAAGATGAAACCAAGCTCTTCCCAGTAATATTAAAGCCAATTATAAAAGCACCATTTCTGAATGAATTAATGCTGATAATAAGATAACAACAAACAAATTGTTTGACTGCCATTTACTATGTGCCAAATCCTTTGTCAAGACTTTTAT
>RJWM01011968.1:15681-58306 GCA_004363535.1 Dasyprocta punctata
ATAAGTGCAAGTCCAGTGGGTCCAGGAAGGTAGGACAGATGGGCAGGAAATGACAGGCAGTGCCTTTTCAAGAAGTGGTGAGGTGAAGAGGGGCCCAAGAGTCCTTAGAATTCTACAGGCCCAATCTCAAGTCAAGCTGGTGGTATAGGTAGATATGAGAATAACTGTCGAATCACCAAGGTAGAATCCCTTGTGGACATTAAAGTGGAAGTAAGAAAATTGTCATCTGGTAGTGCCAGAGAATGACTGAGAGTTGGATTTGATTGTGTACCTGGATGCCTGAAACTGATCTTACCATCACTATTCTTATACTCCTGGCCACAGGTGGAAAGAGACCACATGAAAAATTCACTATATTCTGTAGGTAATACAGAGATTTGGAGTCAGGCAGACCTGGTTTATTTTTTTGCTTCTGAGTTTTTTGTGAAGACCAAAGCCAGTTTAAAGCAAAGTCAGTGCAAGCAGGCAGAAATGGTAGTGCCTAGCATTTATCAAGCATTCTATAAATGTTATTTGTACCTGACCTAGAAAAGAATTGGATTGGTCTTAACCACTGAATTAAGAGTGGCTCTTGCCACCCTTACTTTATTGGAAGCACAGTGACCTCTTTCTCATTTTGTGCTGAATCAAACAGAAGAAGCCTATTTCCAGACAGAAGATCATCAGTGAACAATTAAACTAAATTTTATCTTTTACCAAACCACTAGCTTCAACCAAGTCTCCAGTTAGGACCTGCTATAAGCTGTTGAAAAACAGATGTCTTATCTCAGTGATGTCTGGAGACAGGAAGGACATTCTTTGTGAAGAGCAGAATTTTGCTGGCAGCCTACCATGAATTCATCAACAGAAGAAACATAGCATTGACTAAGAGACAAGAGAGGCTTGGAACTGGAAGAGTTGCTTTAGGCAACTAGAGAGGGCAAAGAAAGGAAGGAATCTTAGAAGCTGATAGCAAAATAGCTTGGCACAATCCTGATGAGGAGAAATGTGGGTGACATTCATCTACAAATTTGCTGAGATGGCCAGGGATGGAGAACAAATATATGATCTATAGCTGATGTTCTGGCATGGTACTCAGAGATGCCAACCACTCCGTGTGAAAGAATCTGGGAAAACAAGAAGGTAGTGCATTGTATTTCGAGAGTTTCAAACTCTGGACCCACAGAGACACCTCTGATGTGAAGTGAGGCTTCAGTGAATCCTTAACCTCTCTGGGCTTCTGTTTTCCATAGGAGTCTCAAGGGATCTCTAAGGCAGGTTCTAAGGTAGCTTCTAGATAAAAATTCTTACACTAATGTTTCCATAGATGGAGAAAAATGACACAAATAATCTTTGTCATGTAGGAATTAGTGCAATTTCATATATGGTACAAGAGAATTGACACATAGCAAAGAAAAAGCATGTATTGTTTGCATATGTCTAAGTGAGAAAATCTGAAGGTACGTTCTAGGGAAATGCCCAGCCTCTTGAAGGGCTGGTGAAAGTATCAGAGAAACAACCATCACAATTGCTATATCTACTGCTACTATTCATTTCTTAACACTCATGAAAGAAAAAAAGATAACATAGGTCATGGCAGAAAAAAATATAGGTATGGAAGAAAGCTAGTTCTAAATCCCTCAAATGATTTCTTAATGAATTCAGAAACACCTGAATTATTCACCTCTGTGATTCTAGGATAGATCAGTTTGATGTTCCTGTGTATTTCTAAAGAACATTTTGAGTTCAGATCCTGGTTTTTGTTTTGTTTTGTTTGCTTTTTTTTAAATCAGCGAACCTTATTTTTCAGAGCAGCTTAGCAGGCTTTCTGAAGCTGGCCAGGCTGAATTTTCACCAGGATTTAAATTTCTGGAGAAAAAGATAAAATGATGATTTCAGAAGGAGGCTTTTTTTTTTTTTTTTGGCTTATAAAACAAGCTAAATTGAAACTCAGGCTTAGATGGAACATCTTTGTAAAAGGTATCTGGACAGATAGGAGTCTCGTTAGCAACACCACTTCTGGATACCTGTCTGAGGGTGGGAGCCCTGGAGGAGCAAGCTCACCTAGATGGGTCAAAGGTGTGACCAGGTTCTTTAGTTGTAGCTAAGATGAAGTCAGATCTGAAAGTTAAGGTTTTCTGTTTTTTTGTGGTTTTTTTTTCCTTTTTTTTGCTTTCCCTGGCCCATTATAGAAAGAGTCAAAACTGGAATTTTCAAATTCAGAACTGCTTTGGTTTGTTTCCGCTGTTACACGTGACTTAGTGTCCAAGTCATAAATTTTTGAAACTGTTCTTTCCACTTCAAAGAGGGCTGGAAACCACCAGTAAAACAAATCAAAGCCAGGTTCACTGTCACCACAAAAATTGTTCTCTTAAAACCAACATTATCTTTCCTAGAAAGGGGAAGAAGGCCATGTTGCAAAAGTGTTTTGAAATGTGTAAATCCTTTTAACCAATAATATCATTCAGCAATCAACATGTATCACCTGGTCAGTATCGTATGCATCTTCTGTGTTTCCCACACTATACTAGGCTCCAGTATAGAAGGTAAAACAAGTCAGGATAAAAGCAACACTTACCAGTGACTTGGGAGAGAGTAAAAGTACACGTTATTTGAAGGAGCATATGATCAGATAAAAACTGATTATTAAATATGTAAAAATTTGGAAAAGAGAGAAGTTAATGAGAACACAGGCAGTTGAGCATCACTCTATGGAGCAAGGAGATAGGAAGTAGCTTTGAAAGGAAGGGACAGTTTGGAAAGGTTGAGGGACACGTAAAATCACACTTAGGTCAGGGTATGTATGCTGAGAGGAGAGGCAACACAATGAGCACATCGCGGAGTCAAGAATGAAGAATATAGAGTGTGCAGGTTTGTGTTGAGGATAGGGAAAGTGTGAAGAGCTGAGTGCGAACAAATGAAGCTTAGAAGCCAGGCATAAGCCCCGCATGAGTGACTTAGAAGTCACTCATTTCCCACATTTGGATTCATTCTCAGGTTTCTGTAACCTCATGATGACAAGACAAGGGTGTTCTCAGAACTCCTGCTGAAGCATTTACTGCCCTATCTTCCAGTCACCATCAACTAGCACAACAGACTACCTGTTTCAATGCCTTTCAAGTCATCCTAGCTCCAGACCTGCAGTGTTGCTCTGGCTTCTAAATGACATTCAAGTTTTACTTTTGTTTCTCTTTTGTGCTGTAGACAGATCTTAAGAAATGTGATCAGTAAATACGTTGAATGTTACAATTTTTATTTTTAAAAAATTACATTTGCGGGTACCTTGCCATAAATCCTCCTCAAAATATTCCTTTCATTTTGAATGTACTTATCCCATAATTCTTGCTATTTTCTGAAGCACTGCTGGAAGTTCTCTTTCATTAGTCTCTCTAGTTGTACTGTTGTGCTTGTCTCGATGTCCTGAATCAATTTTGGAGGAAGAACCAGAAGTCATAAGATATCACATCTGGTGAATAAGGTGGATGAGGACATACCATAATGTTTTTATTGATGTAAATTGCTGTAAATATTTGGTCAATGTGGCATGAAAAAATTTAATGAGTATTTAAATTTTAAAATTTATTATGTTTAAAGACATTGCTGTAAATCCCTCTAAAATACTTGTCACTTTGAACACACTCATTCCATCATCCTTGGAAATGTGTCTTTCACTGTAATGCTTTTCATAATTAAACTTTCACAGTAACTTTTGATCACCCCTTGTACAGTGCTTAGTAGCAGGAAGGCTTTGTCCTTGCCACAGCTCCATTCATCCTATTCATAGTTTGTTAAGCTTTTCAGTAAGCTGGGAAATAGGGATGCAGGAATAACAGTAAACAGACAAAGGGTAGATATAAACCTTAACTTTAAGAAGGTGAATGTCTTTCCTCTTGAATGACCAACTACTCTCATTTATATTTATGGTAGGTGCTTTGGAAGGAGATAAAAAGTAAAATATAAAATCCATTTTTACACTAATAGCCTACAGCAGATCTGCTAGAAGTCTAAAAATAACTTTATAGAGATTCTAAATACATAGTCATAATTATTTTAAGAGCTTAAAGCTACTTTTAAAGCTGTCATAATTTTAGTAATTCTGAAATAAAATGGCAAAGCTTAATGCAAAGGTGAATCACATTGAACTCATCTTAGCATCAGCACAGCTGTTACATATAGCTGCCTAATAGTCAAGGGTTTGGAAAGACTATTGTGCTGGACCTAGCATAATTTTGTTTTCTCCACACTTGCACAAGTACAAATGTTGCAAAAACATTGTAAATGAGTAAAACACAGAGTCCATAAAAACATCTGACTAGCCCCCGAAAGAATAAGCCATTCATAGTCTTGGCATTTCCACATTTGTTCCTTTTTCTTAGCTAATTCGACTTGATGATATTTTAGAGGTAAATGTACTCATTACATTGATGGATTAAGAATTCATGATGCCATGTAGAGTTTGAAAGATGTGGGGAAATTTTCAATTATAATGTACTTAGATAGATTAAGAAGCCATCATGGCATTTAGATTCCAAGGATGGAAAATTTTGAAATCTTCTAAAATGTTTTCATTTACATTTCAAAGAAGATCTTCAAGGCAATAACAACATTCATATATTTTTTTGATTTGCAAAAGAAGTAAACATTTATTGAGTAAAATATGTACAACCCAGAAAACTGATAAGAATAAAATAAAACTATTTATTTTTCCCATAATTTTTTTTTTCTTTAAGAGAAATGTGTCAGTGCAATGTGTAAGACAAGAGTACCATAGACTTAAGCATGACAGACCTAGTGGAAGCCTTCAAAGAGGTTAGATATCTTTTGAATAAATAAGACAACAATTGAAATAACTTGAAAAATGATAGGAAAGGTACAGTACAGGGTGCAAAAGTAGCAGGTAACAGGGATACCTACCCAGGTGGGGCTAGTGGGAAGGTAATGATATCTCAGCAGACACGTGAAGGATGAGTGAGGCTACTTTAAGTGAAAGACTTGTGGGTGTTTGAATGTTTCAACTGAAAGGGACAGAAGGATGAAGATTTTGTTTAAAGGCTGCTTTTTTATTTTTTATTTTTTTTCTGGTACTCATGACCTCACACTAGCCAGGCAGGTGCTGTGCCACTGAGCTATATTCCTGGCCCTAGGATGAAGACTTTGATTAAGGAGAACATGATAAATTTGAGAAATTTCAAAATGTCTGATTGTGTCAACATTCTGGAAATTTTACATGTACTATTCTTGTCTAATTTCCATGTTGAAATATAATTTTTCATACTTTAGCAGTAATAATGTTTTACCTATTTATTCAATTAATAATAAGTTGAGTTTAGTTGTTCACATCATTGAATATCTTCTCTACAATGCTTTGTGGCAACTCAATACTTATGAAATGATAATCTTATACTTACTCAATCCCTATTTATTCAATATATTATGTCCAACTTTCTCCTTTATAAAAATAGACCACTTTAATAGACATTTTACACACACATCTAATTTATTTCCTTCATATCAAATGCATGGAAACTTTATGTATGTATGTATGTGTGTGTGTATATATATATATATATATATATATATATATATATAAAATAAACAAACCGAGCCGGGCGTGGTGGCGCACGCCTTTAATCCCAGCACTCGGGAGGCTGAGGTAGGCAGAGCGTTGTGAGTTCGAGGCCGGCTTGGGCTGCAACGCGAGCGCAAGGCCGGCCTGAGCTACATAGTGCGACCCTGCCTCAAAAAACCAGGGCCGAGAGTTTGGCTCAGTGGCTTAAGCGCCTGCCCTGGCAGGCGCAAGGCTGTGAGTTCAATCCCCGGTGCTGCAAAAAAATAAATAAATAAATAAATAAACAAACCTACCTCAAATTAAATACTCACCAACATGAATTGCATCATTTTGATGTCTCTGCTGAGAAGCACTTTTTGAAAAACTGTTTTCTGTAGGATAAACCCCAACTGCTTTCAACAAAAAGAAAGTAATTTGGGGCCTTACCTTAAGGCCCTAGAGTATGAGTATTATGGCACTTTCCCTTAGCAAAGTCTACCCCATGATTCAGCAGTTTGTAGCTTATTTCCTGAAAAAGATCCTTAAATTGGACTTCACGGAATACTTGAAATAGTTTTAATCTTTGATCTAATTTTTTAAATAAAAGTTTCACTTTGTAACATTAACAAGATTCAGGAATCTTGATTCAAGACAAAATCTAGTACTTTGTACTAACACCATTCATTGGTGGTCACGTCTGCAACTGGTGAAATGGTACATTGTTTGGAAACTTATAATGGAAATTGCATGAAATCTTGCATAAAGTGCCCACAAAAGTAAGTAAATAAGCAAATCAAGAGGAAGGCTATGACACTGCATATTTTAGACTTTTAAAAAAGAGGAGAATAAGGATGGAATAGAAAATCAGAAGATCCAGTCTTGGTCTTCTGCCCTCCCCACATTGTAAATTCCTTGTGGTCAGGGAGCTCCATCGGTCATTTTTGTGTTCTTTTATTGTTTATGAGAGTGCTCAGCAAAAGGGAATCAACAAAAGCAAGTTGTACTAATGAATGAATAAATGTGTGAAAGAAAAACTAATGGGTGAACAGAAACCCTGAGTCTCTCAATAAAATTTGGTTCACAGCAACATAGACACAATGTTAACATGTCCTGAACATAACCAACTTGCTATTTCCATGGAGGCAGAGGAGTGGCCACTTTAACAAATACCTCTATTGACTCTTATACATGCCACAAGAGAAGGAGCACTGTATAGGCGGAAGAGTTGTCCACACAATTTTATCTGCCTTTTTTGTGTTCCTTTAATATTTGTCTTTCATTTATAATCCAGTAGTTTTTAAAAATTACTGGCACAATGTTTGTACATATTTATGGGGTACAATAACTTAATTTATGTAATGATCAAATCAGTCCAAACCACAGTGAGATATCATCTCATCCCATTATAATGACTATGAAAAAGACTCAAAAAAAATTAACAAATGCTGATGAAGAGAAAGAACACAGTGTAGTGGGACTATATTAGTACAACTACTACGGAAAGCAGTGTAGTTATTTTATATGGTTGTTGTAAGGAAATCTTGTACATTGAGAGGAGATAGCCTAATTTTCCATTTTGAAAACCACTTCATAACAGACTGTAAAGTTGTTTTTACTCCAACAGAAAAGACTTTTCTTTGAAATAAAGACACCTCATAGATGAGAGTAACATTGAAATCCTATACTCTAGAGATTATTGTCTATTTAAAACACAAGGTACTGAAAGAGAACTAGTGGAAATCATTAAAAGATAAGAGAAAGAAAAGAACTCACAGATTTAAGAGAGTGCTGGAATGAAGATTTGGTGATAGACGTTTTACAAACTAAGGCAGCGTGGGAAGTCGTCAATTTATATTTTTAAATATGAGCAGATGGGCTGAGCATTCTTATAGAAAGTGGATGTGTGTATCTATGTGAAGAAAATGTAGTTTATGAAGGCTGTTCCTTTGCAGGTGGGAATAATATAAGCTTACTCACTTTGCAATGATAAGAAAGCCAAAATCAAATTCCGAAAGCATTTCACATATGGTGACCCAGTTCTTCTTATTTTCCTATTAACTATCCAGATAGTTGTTCTTTCTTTTCAGTTGACAGTTTAAATGAAAAAGATACTGTTTTCCAAAGAAATTTTAATGTCAGGCATACAAATATTTGACATGTCACTGCAGAAGGGTATCTATTGTGTAGTTCTACTAAGACTGGGTAACATGAGGACTCAATGAAAAAGTGAAGGCACGTTTCCTGCTTACAAATCTGTATTGAGAGGAAAAATCACTGAGACATTAAGAAAGAAGAGCAATTAATATGTTTCAAAAGTATACACAGGTGTCTTGTTACTTTTCTTCATAGCTGAGGCAAAATTTTCAACACCCAAAGTTGGAGGAAAGATTTATTCAGTTCACAGTTAGTAGAGGTTTCAGTTAGTAGTAGGGTGGCTCCAAGGCAGGGTGGGGTGGCAGAGGGACATTGCAGAGAAGAAACAGTTCATGACAGGTAGAAGGTAGCAAAGCAATGAAGAAGCAACAAATGAAAAGTCACAAGTGACCACAGTAGTGCTCTTTTATTATATTCTGTCCAGATTACCTGCCCTTAGCGTTCACACCCAGGGAGGGTCTTCCCATTATCCACACCCAGAACTATACCAAACCAATCAGTGGACTAATTACTAATCACAACCTTGATCCTGGCATCACACACTTAATCCCAGTATCACACACTCTAGATTCAGCCATCTCTGAAAAGCCCCACCTATGACTGCACGAGGCTATGGGAGACACCTAGACACAGGTCATAACAGGAGGTGTATACACATTGTGGTTGTTTTCCCTTAAAAGACAGTAAAATTTAAGAATACAGGTTCTGGAGCAAGAAGCTTTAAATTCTAATCCTGTTCCCACTATTTCCAAATCACTTAACTTCAGGCAAATCACTTAACCTTTCTGGTCTTTAATGCCTTCACCATAAAGAGGGAGGATAGCAAGGGAATAATCACACCTAATGATAGGAAATTTGGGAGGATAAAATTGGTTATTGTTCTTAAGGTAATTTAGCACAGTGCATTGCACATGTAATTGCTATATAAATATAATAGTTTCCTTTATTATTATTTGTAATCATTTTAACATAATACAGGTAACTAGAGTCTGAATTTCTGTTTCAATGTGGCAAAAATATTTTTGGTTATATAGAGAATATACTCATACATTATGAGGTAACTTTTCAAAGTTGCTACTTTCAAAATACCCTTCCCGCCATCATAACCCATCTTACAAGAGATCTTTGTTGTCTACCTGCCCTTGTTCTTGCTGCTAGATATTCATTGCTTGCCATTTTAAAAGCAGAATGACTTCTTTTTTCCAGTGCTGGGGATCAAATCCAAGGCCCTCATATGTGCATATCTTGTTTTGAAGCGTGCACTATCCTTTTAGAGCTTCATCTAACAACCCCAAGTTACTATTTTAAAATTTGTTGGATGAAGTCATGTTTATTCAACCTACAAACTACACTTCAATTCAGGATTCTATGACTTGCCAGTACTACCCATATCATTGTGAGGTTAAAAAAAGGAATAAAGCAGTTGTTAAATATATTAAAATCCACTGGTACTCAGACATTCACATATATAATGATAATTTATTGTATAAACCTCAATCATATCCATTTAGTCTTAACTAATTTCCATTTCAGATTCCTAATTTTTTAGTGATTTACTCTATGCCATATGGCAGAATTTCCTCTTCCTTTGTTCTCTGTCCCAGCTTCTTTCTAAGTCTGTTCCAGCTTCATCTCTCCAGCATTGCCAAGATGCGCACAGCATTCCAGGTAAATCTGGCAGGATCTGTTTCTATCTTGCTGCAAATACAGTTTGTAATGGTTTTGCTGCTGGAATTGAATAGAGCAATCTAGTGGGCCAAATGTTTAGGAAATTAAACACCATGACTCTCAGATCCTTTCAATTAAAAAATAATCCTTTTTCTTGTACAGAGGAGAACAACATTCAAATGTTCATAGTTCAAAATATGAAAGTTTAGGAAAGAGGAAAGAAACCAAAGCTGTGTGTAGTCTCAACACCAGAAAGAATATAACTGCCATTTGGGCTTATTTCTCTCCCTTCCCTTCTATCTAACATATTTGGGGCTAGAGTGATATTCTTTACTTGCTTTTCAAACTTTATTAATGTATGAACATTTTCCCTTGCAGTTAAGTATTCTTACAGGCGGCATCTGACTGATATAGTTTTGATTTATTTAATAATTCTCTCTTTGTGAACAGAGGCCATAGTATTCCAACAAAACACTGACCTAGTTTCCCCTCAATACCTTTAAAAGACATTATTGTAGTTTGAGTCATACAGTTTTCTTGTCTCATATTTTTCTCCTGAGTCTTTTCTTCATTGAACATTGGAGAACTATAGCAAATGTGCAAGACCTAGAACCAATTATTCTAATGCTAATTTGTGTGGTGCATAGCATATTGTGATGAAAATAATCAAAATCCTTTCTCTGAACTTTTTGAAATACAAAATGCATGATCATAATCTATAGCCTCCCAAGTGTCCAGTATCACACCAGAATTTCTTGCTCCTATTTTACTGATAATCCCTCCTTTTAGCAGTTGTATCCCATTGTCTTTATATCCAACAGTAAACCTCTTAATCTGTTGATAAGTGTATAAATTATCCATCATTGCTTAACATATTATACTAAAACTTCATGACTTTAAAATGCAAGTATCCGCTAACTCTCAGTTTCTATGGGCTGGATGTCTGGGAGCTGCCTACATGACCATTTCTGGCTCGAAGTCCCTCATAAGATTGTCATCAAAATGTTGGCCAGGTCTTAATCTGCAGCCATCTGAAAGGCTGCCTGGCACTGGAAGAGTCACTTCCAAGATGACATTTTTATGTACTTTCCCAAGCACTGTACCTAGTACCTAGTAAGTATTTGTCAAACTTGTGCTGCTCAGTTAAAGCTCTAACTTTGGAGGTTCTTAAATTTTAGGCTAAATTGTTGACCATTTTCCTCTCCTTCCCCATATGCCTAAGCTATGAAGAATCAGGGCAGGTTTTTTGAATCACCTATGATTTAGAAGTCTGGTTTTAGTCACAGGAAGTGACCTATTTCTGAGTGGAACCAGCACTACCAAATTGAGAAGTGCTAGGCAGAGGTTTAGGAGTTCATTTTGGGGACTGTATCCTTTAAGCAAGAGCTTCTTGGTAAAGAATCAGCATCCCGGTCTTTCCTGTAGGGCAAGCTCAGTGGATTTTAATGAAACATCCAAACAGAGGATTTTATTCTTGAATCTAAGAGTTCAGTCTTCGCTGTATTAGGCCTACAGGTCTGTTAATGATTGTCATATAATACAGGTAGAATTTTTCCTCACTGAAACTTGGTTTGCCTGTGTTCCAATCAAGCACTATTAACTAACTTGTTCACATTTGGGGAGGGGCTTAATATTATGTATCATAAGAAATAGGTAGAACTGTTAATTGTAGAGGGGTCTTGATTATAGTAGATTCCCATGTATGATTCATCCCAAAGCAGCATAGTGAAGTCACTACTCTTATGGCTCCAAATCAGTGTCCAATGTGAACAGACACTGTCCCTCACTGCTGTGAGCCTTTGCTGGGGGTGGCTAGGCAAAGGCCCTTGATTCAGGTGCACCTTAGGATAGAAAGGTGTCTTAGTCAATGTCTCATTGCTGGGACAAAATACCTAACATCCACAATTTAAAGGAGGATAAGTTTATTTTTGCTCATGGTTTCTAGAAGATTTGGTCCATGGTCAGCTGGCTCCAAGGCAGAAATGACATGGGGGAAGGGCCGAGGCAGAAGAAAGCTGCTAACACCATGGCAGCCAGGAAGAAGAGAGAGAAGGGAGGAGCCAGGCAAGGTAAACCCTTCCAGGTCATGTAGCCTATGACCTTCCTCTAACCAAGTCTCATTCTGCTCCTGAAATCATCAGTGGATTAATCCACTGAGGATTATAACATCTTCATGATCCAGTCACTCTCCAAACACATGAGGCTTCCAGGGGGCCTGTTTTATATAAACCCAAATGAGAGGTTAGGGTAGGACAGGAGATCTCAAACCTGTCATTGTACTTCTACTCCTAAATGACATTTGTTGTATATGTGAAAGGAGGGACATAGACATGGTGGCAAGTGAATGTTGTGGACATACCCACAACGTTATCATTTCTAAACTCATACTCTTGAAAATGTCTTCTTGTCCTGTTTATTTGGAACAACACTGCACATCCAAACTTGGTTGGATTTTATTTTCCCTACTGGATTACAAAAGTGGTCAGAATTGTATTAGGCTGAGTTCTCCAGAGAAGTAGAATCAGTGAGAGATTTATTTACTTATTTACTTATTTATTACAAGGAACTTGTTCATGTGATTATGAAGTTTGATTAGTCCAAAATGTGCAAAACTGATGTCCCAGCAGGTTGTTGTAGGGCAAAGAGCCATTAACTTGGTACAAACCTCTATAAAGCAAGAAATTCTCTTACTCAGGAGAGTCAGCCATTCATTCTATTCAGGTTTTCAACTGATTATGAGGCCCAGCTACATTATAGATGGCAAATTTTCCTGCTCACTGTACCAATTTAGTTTCTCACCTAAAACCTTCCTTACACAAACCTAGGATAATGTTTGGTCAAATACCTGGGTACTTTGTGGCCAGTCAAGTTACTATATAGATCTAACTATCACAGATATATTGACTATGCTTATACTTTAAAACTACTGTTAGAGATTTTATTTTTTTAAAATTTGTATTTATTTTTACTTTTTGATACCAGGGATCGAACTCACAACCTTGTGCCTGCCAGGCAGATACTTATGCCACTGAACTAAGTCCCCAGCCTTTTTTTAACTACTGAAAGTACTGTCTCTGCCCCTTCCCAAGATTCTGTGGAACGTCTCTCTGGGGTGTGTTTCTCATGCATTTGAAAATGCCCTGTAAGCATCTTCTCAAAATAACCTTCCTAGATCTGGGTACCAAATGCAGGATAAGGTTCTGTCTAAACCTTTCCTCATCATTTCGAACCTTGGCTGGACCAAGTATCAAACATCCTTTTCCTAAATAATATTCTTTCATTGCTACAGCAATATTATTATCTGCCTTCTCTTTCTATTTCCCCCTAATGTTTTAAAGTATGTATTCTATGTAAAACATTTCCAAGAGTTGTAAAAAATATGAGGGTTACCCTGAAATGGTCCCAATGTCTTCTCCATAGGCTTTTGGAATGTTTCATAGAGTGGCATTGTGAGCTCATTGAATCCTCCTTACATTTTAAATTTCATATTAAAAATTAGAATTTTGGTATGTGAATGGACATGTGCTTCATTTTCATAGCTCTCCTTAAGGTAGTCTAGTAGATAATTTCTAAAAAAAAATCTGAGAGACTAGTTTATAGAATTATGTTACTTACTGTACACTGGTCTCAATGAGTGGCTTTCCTTGTGCACACTTCTACCGATGAATCTTTGGACTTAAATAAGAGCCTAAAATACTTTACATGTCACTTTTGTATTTCCTTAAGTTTACTGTTGCTTTGTTTTGTTTTGTTTTTCTTGATCATTATAAAGCTTTTGCTGCCCTTCTATGGCACATTCTCCTTTATTATGTCTTCTTAATTAGTTTTTGTTTTGTTTTGTTTTTTGCAGCACCAGGAATTGAACTCACAACCTCACACCTGCCAGACAGGCGCTTAAGCCACTGAGCCAAACTCCCAGCCCTAGATTTTTTGAGGCAGGGTCGCACTATGTAGCTCAGACCAGCCTTGCGCTCGCATTGTAGCCCAAGCTGGCCTCGAACTCACAACGCTCCTCCTACCTCAGCCTCCCGAGTGCTGGGATTAAAGGCGTGTTCTTGATTAGTTTTAATAGACATTTCTTCTCTCCTTAAGCGCCTGCCTGTTCATCAGCATCATTAATCAACAAAAGGTGCACAGAGTATAAATCTGACTGTGATCATGTTCATGCTGCTCATGCTGCTCATGCTGCAGGAGTTTCTCAGGTGGACTGAAGGAAGGGTGCTTAGGACATGCATGGAAGAAAAACTAAGCAATGAAGACCAAGAATTGTGTAAAGCATGTTGTCAGTTTTATGGTCTGAGTGAATGGAAAAATAAAGTTTTTTCAATTGAAAACTCTCTTTTAAGAAGAATTGCAAAAATAAGGAAGAAAGGGAGAAGGAGGACTTCTGTTTATTAATTGCTTCCATCTAGGATCTGGATTACTGTAAATGAGGGTTCATGATGAATCTGATTCCTAATTCATGCATCAGATACTTATTTATTCATTTGTGCAGAAAATTGTCTATCACATAGTAAGCTCTGTACATAACTCAGAAATGTTGAGGTTTCTGTTACCATACATTTTAACTCTGATAAAATCAAAACCAAAACTAAAACAGAGCTAAGGCTCCTGGGTGTCTAGAGAATTCCTGGACAGGGAAAGGAATCCTGGCCTCTGGGGAAGATGTCTTAGGAGCTCTGGGCATTGTAGGGCCAGGATTGGTGAAACCTTCAGATTGCTACCAAGGCAGTGGTGAGGAAGGTGGTCTGGTTTAGTTGTGCAAGAAGCCACTACCTGTGTTGCAGCTTTGATGTTGGAGGAACAAATGCAAAATATGCAGAAGCCAAACTGCTGCTGTGGGAAAGCAACTTCCAAACAAGGGGAGGATTTAAAAAATGTGATCTGATATGGCATATATTCATGAGGCCCAAGAAAACTAGTAAAGTTGTCTATCCTTTAACAAGATGACCTCCAGAGCTTTTTTCTTCTTGCATGGGGAAACTGGACCCTGGATGCAGAGAACCCTGTACCCACCTCATGGTGCATCTTCTGCCTGTTGATGCAGCTTCTTGTGTGCTCCACTGCGCTGGCAAGGATCCCGGAGCTGCATGAGTCAGTTTTGCGCTGAACCTCGGCATAATGGAGAAAGGGCTATTTTGGGATAACAGGCATATGATCAGCTCTTTTTTTGGGCAGATTTCACAGGCCACGATGTTTGCAGAAAAAGTGAC
Source organism: Dasyprocta punctata (assembly GCA_004363535.1). Taxonomy (NCBI): domain Eukaryota; kingdom Metazoa; phylum Chordata; class Mammalia; order Rodentia; family Dasyproctidae; genus Dasyprocta; species Dasyprocta punctata. The sequence goes on from RJWM01011968.1 coordinate 30,244, forward strand.
TTTCCAGAATACCTCCCTTTCTGCTAGATCACAGAAAACGATTTCATCAAGTCATTGCCTCTTTAGCACAAACGATTTCACATTTGACATTGACAGTTCATTAATTGTGTTAACAATGGTAATAGCTTTAGAGCATTTTAATGGAAGATGTTTACGTGTGGTTAATAAGCCACCCCCCACCATTCCTGCCCCATGGTAGAAATGAAAGTGGAGACTAATTTGGAAGGTGTGGAGAAACTCTGAAGCATTGAGAGGTAAATGGAATCATGGAACCCTAAATGAATACAACTCCGTCTGTCCCTCCTTTTTCCATTACTACATCATTTGCTTTCCTAGCTTTCTGAGGATGAATGCCAAGAGCTTCCTGTTTGGAGTAGTTATTGAGAAAGGATGTGCTTGGATTATAAGCAATTTCACTTTCTTTTTTTTTCCCCTGTGGGTATTACTACTATTAGTTGCAGTGAGTATATATCCTTTCGGTAATAAGTCAAGAGCAGTAAAATATTTTATAAAAATGACATAATGTGCCTCTGTGTGTGCAAGCCTGTGTGTGTGTGTGTGTTAATTACTAGGACTGTGAAGCCTGTGGACCTGCATTCTACTAGATGTAACATAGATAACATAATGCTATGAATGCTATAGATCTGAATCATTTCCACATGGTATTCACTTTGGTGTATTGTCTGTTTCATAGTCTAGCCAACTGTATGAGTAAAAATTTTCTCAATTCAACCCTTTCTTAAACTCAGAGATCTAAGATGACTATAAATTCTCTACTTTCAGATACACCACAAAACTTCTTATTCCATGCATTTGTCTGTCTTTAGCATCAATTTTTTCTCCTTTGGAAATTTCTTAAACTATATGCTTTGGACCACCACAGTTACATAATTTTTCTCCAAATATTTGTCTATAAATAAACCTTTTCTGATAAATTATAGACACAGATACTAAATGCCTGCTGAAGTTCTCTATTTGATTTCCATAGGAGATTCAATGTCAGCTTGTCCTAATCAGCATCTTCCTCACTGGAAACAAAAATAAATGAGCAGAAATAAACTCACAATTGTCTTAAATCTCTGTGTTGGAAAATGGTGCCTGTGTTTTTCTAGTTGTTTAAGGCTGGATTTTGCTCATCGTTTTTGTCTCTCCTTTTCTCTTCATCCTCTATATCCACTTATTTATTAAAAACCTATACACAGTGCTTTTGGATCTGCTTCTTCTTTGTAATTTTCATGGATTTTTCTCAGTTCAGGACCTCTCATGACTCTTCTGAAATCCTCATAGCAGTTTTTCCATTCTCATATCCTCTACCTTGTCCCTATCCAACCATTGTTGCACCCACATATCTGTAAAATACAAATGTGAGTTGTGTTTCCCTTATTACACCTTCTATCAACTCCCCATGACCTATGGGACAAGGTGCAAACTTGTTTGCATGGTGCTTGCATATCTCAGTAAATGAAGTATAGGATCTGGGATCAGATGGATCTGAGTTCAAATCCTTATATGGCCACATACCAGCTATGTGACCTTGGCAAACTTCTTATACCTCAATTTCCCTATCTGTGAAATGAGGATAGTAACAGCAGCAACCTGGAGTAAGCCTTATCTTGGTTTCACCGTACTTGTTTTTCCCCTAATTCTGGACATTATATTTCCCTGGCACTTTTCTTAGACAAAGAAATGAACAAAAACAGTGCATCACTTCTATATGGTAGCACTGCCTGAACGTTGCCAGGTTCTTCAAAGAATGTGAAAACAGGAAGTTTCCATATGAATTAAGGAAACTGAATGCTGAGCAAACACATACGAGGCAGCTGCCCTGGAGAGGTATGTAAATCCCCAGCAGAGTAGGGGTGGATGGGAAATGAACACTGGATGAAGCAACTGAGAGATAGGGGTTGACACCTTAAGGGCAGCTCAGTCTAAGCTCACATTATACTTCAAAGGCTATTATGAGAAATTATATAAGCTATGAAGACAAGTGGCATGACCCTTGGCACTGAGCAAGTGTTCAGTTAATGGTTAGCTTTCCAGGCAATATCTTTTCCCTACCTCTCACTGGCACTTTTTATTCCCAGGCTCCTACCCATTTGCTATTTGACATTCTAGCACCTTTAGACATCACAGATACCCTGCAGGTACTGCTTTTTCCTGTCTTGCTCAATTGATAGCGTTTATTCAGCCCTTGAGAACCAACTTACATGCATCTTCTATGAAGGCTTCCCTTACACCTTCATTGACCCAAAGCCAAGATGTCTTCCTTGAGGTCTATGCTCCTGTGTACAAAGGCTCCCTCCTTAGCACCTGAGCATAAATCATTGCAAGAACCCTATGTGGCTAATTCTCCTACGGGGTAGTAAGTTCCCTGAGAAGGGAATTCGGTCTTATGCGTCTTCTATACTGTCTCAAAATGCCAAAGTGTCTGCCACAAAGTAGATATTTATTAAGTGTGTGAGTAAACAAAATCGAATCCTAAAACTAATGACTCAATTCCACTTTTAATAAGTGTCTGGTGTATGATATAAATGCTCTCATTTCTCTGAAACCCTCACATTCTCCAGTTGCTTTCAGCCCCAGCATGCTTTGACTCTGTGATGATCGGCTGGCCTGACTTTCTGATTTTACAGGTGAGAAAACTGAGCCCTGGAAGAAGGCACAGGTGGCACAGCAAACTAGTATCAGACTCTGGATGTTATTGCTCTAAACAGCTAACCAGGTGAAAGCATCAGGGGACCACCACATGTGTATTTGTAAGGTCCCCACAGGCAGTGTGGGGGTATCATGAGACCATGCAGTGTATTAGATGGTAGACCCTAAAAAGATGTGTCCTTGCCCTAACCTTTCACACTTTGCGCATATGATCTTATTTCGGGGAAGGACTTTTGCAGATGGATGTCATTCTCCAGATGAGATCATGCAGATTATCTGTGTGGATCTTAAATTGAATGACAGTTGTCCTCATAAGAGACACTCACAGAGACACACAGAAAAGAAGGCTTTGTGAAGATGGAGGCAGAGATTGGAGTTTTGCACCGCGAGCCAAGGGAGGCCTGGGTGACCTCGGAAGCTGCAGGGGGAAGGGATCCTGCTCCTCTAGAACCTTGGAGGGTCACAGCTCTGTGGACACTGTGATTTTACAGGTCATCCCTCCAGAGTCATCATCTTTAGCTCCCAGAGGTATAACTGTTTGCTACAGTAGCCCTCAGAAACTAATGTGAACATCATTTGGAGGATAAACGCTCTGCTCCACTAGGTATATCTCTTTCCAGCTTAGCATTCTTTAACATTGTCTGATATTTTTTAGTTTTTGTTACTCAAAAATAAAGAGACAAAGCCTTTTCTCTTTTTTCTGTTTTCTTTTTGACCCCCAAATTTGACGAGGAAATCCTTATAACCCCCAAACCATTAAAATATTGTCAGTTCTATTCAAAATCTTAGTTTTCCCCCCCACTGCATTTGAAAGGATACGGTGACCTTTGGTAGTATCCGTCCGCCAGAGGACATCTCGATAGAAACAATGGCCACGTTTCTTTGCTTGGCCTTACCTTGGAACCTCTGAGGGGATTTTAGTACCCGGAGTAAAACTTTCATTTTATCCTATAACAAAGGCAGGCCCTTGCAGACCTTGCAGGAGGGCGCTTTGGCTCAGATGAGGAAAAGTGTCTTGGGACTTTTGTAGCGCAAGGGTCTCTATGTGGAGATGATGTCACTAACACTACAGCTGCTGACTGATACGGAGGAACCGCACAGAAGCGCCTGATGAGCCTGGTGTCCCAGCACACCCATGTGAGGCGCCCTCAGGTGCCGGCTCAAGCTGCTTCTACACTGCGCTTTGCTGCCATCATGTGGCCTTTCTAGTACTTGCCGGTGTTACTGGTTCTCGGGTTCCTGAGTTTCACAATGAATTTTATAATTACATATTTTTAGGGATTTTTTTAAAAGTGCTTTTCCTCTTACAAGAGAGACTAGGAATGCAACTTTGAATTAGTTCCTTTTTTGTTCATGTCTTATTTGGGGAAATCTAGGAGTATAGGCTTGGAAATATTACTTGAAGGTAAATCTGGAGATTAAGTCTCAAGCTGGTCCCAGAGACCATGGATGGTAAGACAGACATTAGAGAAACAGAAGCCGTTCCCTGGCCAAGTGGCACCCATCAGATGCAGTTACCGGAGTTTCAACATCTCCTGTCAAGTCTCCTGGATCCTCCACATGCGTCCACCAAGTCTCACTGGCTTCTTTACTCCACTGTATCATGTATGTATTCTGAACTCTCTGTGTTCATTGCTATTTTGTATTTCTAGCCCTTGTTGCTTTTGTCTGATCACTTCAATTCTTGATCTTCCTTCTCCATATTCTCACTTCTTCTTTTTGCCTTGCATATATTGTTAGATTAATTTTATGAAGTTCTATGTAGACACAGCACAACATAGTAATTAAGAGTAAGATACAGTGCCAGATTGCTTCAATTTGAATCCCAGACCTGTCACTTTGGTTCTTAATGGGCAAGTTGAGGGAGTCACCAAAACACTCTGTATTTCAGTTTCTTTATTTGTAAAAGGAAGATACTACCAGTGCCTATGTCATAGATTTGTGACAAAAAAGCGAGTGAGCTCACATCACAGTGTGTAGAATGTAGTGCTCAACTAGTATCTACTAATTTTGTCCTCCCTGCTAGAATATGCACTCCTTCAAATGCAATATTGATTTGTCTTTGTGTCCACAATTTTACATGTAATTTTATAATGTAATTATTTGGTAACTTTTTTTTATATACAGGTGAAGAATCATTAAGCTTTTGTGGTTATTTTCAGTTTATATTTTGAAACACCCACTAAATCATCAAAATATTCCTAAGGCTGTACTATGATGTGTGTGTGTGTGTGTGTGTGTGTGTGTGTACTCATGTACAAAAATTTCAAACTTGCTATATTTTCAATGAATAAACATCAATTAACATTCATTATGATTTTTAATTTTTTTGAAGCAAATAAAACCAAATGAAATAAAACAGAATAAAGTCAATCAAAACAAAACAATGAACTTGGTACATGACTCCAAAAAATGATAAAAGGAAATCAATAATGGCTACCATAATGCCCCTTGTTATCCTCAAAATAACTGCCCATACCATCAGGCATAACAAAATCAAACACAATAGTACAGAATAAAACCAATAAAAACAAAACAGTAAAAGCAATACAGGACTTCAAAACAATAGTAAAACAACAGTGGTTACCATCATGCCTCTTGTTACCTTCTAAGTAGTTGCCTATATCATCAGACATAATACAATCAAACAAATCAAAATAAAATAAAATTACTCAAAATAAAACAATGAAAGCAATACAGGCCTTCAAAACAAGGTAATAAGAAATCAATAATGACTACCATAATGTATTTTGTTATCTTTGAAATAGCTGTCCATGCCATCAAATATAATAAAGTTAGAAAAACCAAAACAGAATAGAACCAAACAGAACAATGAAAACAATACAGGATTCAAATCACAATAATAGATTAGCAATGGCCACTGCCTTCCCTTTTTAGGCCACTGCTTTCCCTTTCCCTTTCACAATATGTATTGTGTATTTTGAATCCTAACTCCTTTAGACAACACAGTGTTCACCCATGTGACTCTGTATCATTTCATTCATGAGCATGATCTTAAATTGTATCCATTTACCTACAAAAGCCTTGAGGTTATCTTTCTTTATAGCTGAGTAGCTTTCCATTGTACAAAAATGCCATGTCTTTCTTGTCCACTCTGTAGCTAATGGGCGAGCTACCCCCACTTCTTTCTAGTTCCCTGTCACATAGAGCATTGTTCTCTCTCCTTTGACTTTCTGTCTATGAACCCCCTTTTGAGTTTAATGTGTTTCTTATATAAAGCATATTGATGGATCCTGTCTCCTGATCCACTCTGCCTGTGTTTCTTTTTATTGGTGAATTGAGGCCATCTACATTAATGATTATGGCCAACATGTACTGCCTTGTCTCTGCCATGCTGTTTTCCTGCTGTTGACTGCCCACTTTTCCTTTCCATTCAATTGTCTATCCTGCTTAATGTTACCCCTCTGCCACTGTTTCTGAATCTGTGGACTTTTTTATCTCTCTCTAGAATGTCCTTCAGTATTCTTTGTAGGGTTGGTTTGGTGGTCATGAATTCCTTCAGCTGTTCTTTGTCATGGAAGTATCTTGTTTCTTTATTAATTTTGAAAGATAGTTTTGCAGGGTACATCAATCTGGGTTGGAAGTTGATTTCTTTCAGGACTTGAAATACTTCACTCCAAGCTCTTCTTGACTGGATGGTTTGTGTTGAGAAATCTGTTGTGATTCTGATGGGGTTTTCCTTTACAGGTGATCTGTTTCTTTTCTCTAATAGCTTTTAATATTCTGTTCTTGTGTTGAATTTCTGGAATCTTGATTATTATATGTCTGGGTGTAGATTTATTTTGGTTATGGCTAGCTGGAATTCTATATGCTTCACTTATCTGAATGTCACTTCCTTTTCCCATGGTTGGGAAGTTTTCTGATATTATTTCTGTAAATAGATCTTTAATGTCATTTGTGTTGACCTCTTTTTCACTCATGCCTATTATTCTTAAGTTATGTTTCTTTGAGTTGTCTTACAGTCATTGAATTATTAATTCCAGGTTACTTGTAATTTTTAAGAGACTTTTCCTTTCGTGATCACAAGCTGCAAACTTGTCTTCAAGGTTTGAAAGTCTATCTTCAGTTTCTTTCAAGTGGTTTTGCCAGCTTTCCATGGAGTTTTTAATATCCTGGATATCTCTTTGAATCTGTTTCATGTATTCTAAATCATTTTTATATTATTTGTTGAAGGTTTCCCTCATTTACCTGTGCTCCTCCATTTTTTTATCTATGTCTTCTTTAAAGATGCCTAGCAATTCTTTTGTTATGTTTTTCCTTTCTTCTTTTACCTGAGTATTCTGTTCTAATTTCTTTTATAGCCTCATGAAGTTGTTTCTTTACTTCAGTTGCCATTGCTTCAGAAACTTCAGGTGTATGACTCCTGATCTCTTCCATGTTTGCATTTCCTGGATTTGCTCTGCTTGGACTGGAGGCGTGAGACTGCCTTTTTCTTCTTCGTCTTGACATATTCCTGGGTCCTTCTGGACAAGGGGGTACTGGGGTCCCAGGCACTTCCCACATTGGCTACAATTTCTCTGAGGTGAGACTGTTTGGTTCCTTTAGCCAGTGCTGGCTACAGATATCTGATGGTGGCCATTGGGTGTGCTGGTGCAGGGCTGTCTGCTGCTTTTCCCAGCCTGCATTGGCTCCCCGATGGCTACTGGAGTGCATGCTGGGGCAGGCCTGGCCACTGCCTGCAGACCTGGGCAGGTCACCAGTGAGGATTTTCCACTGCAGCCCCTAGAGTGTGAGTGGGGCTGCTGCCTCTAGACTGAGTTGGCTACCTACAGGAAACCTCCCCAGTGACCCCTAGAATGTGTGTGGTAGGGGGGCTGGCTGCCACCTGCAGACATGGGCTTACCAACAGCGGGGATCCTCCACTACCATCCCTGGAGCGTGCATGGGGCTGCTGTCTCCAGATCAAGCTAGCTACTAACAGTGAACCTCCAAGATGACTGCTAGAATGCGTGCAGGAATGGGGCCCAGTCTGAGCAATCTCCACTGGTCTGCACCCACCTACGAGCTGCTGGAGGAAACCAGGAGCAGTTCTGGTTTGGACTTATGCAGCCCAACTCCAAAATGGTTCCCAGCCAATTGCTCTCTCCCATGGGAGGACTGAGTCCTCTGCACTCAACGCCAGTCAGTTCGGTCTTCCAGGTCTGCTGCTCCCATTCATTGCTGCTCCCCTTCAATGCTGGCTCTCTCTGCAGAGGTCTCCAGGGTCACCAGCCACCACAACACTTTGATTGTGTATTCCCAGGTTCCAACAGCTTCTCTCACATAGTGGGTCCAGCTCTGGGCAAAGGTGCTGCCAGCTACTGCTTTCTTCTTCATGTAAGTTTTTCTTTTTACTCTTTCTGTGGGTTTCAGCTCTCACTTTAGATTCTTCATGCATCCAAGGGACCCTCTTCCCTCCTTCTTGTCTTCCCTACGATGCTATATTCCAGCATCTGGACTGTGTCTCTCAGAGAGGCTGTTTACTCTGCTTCTTGCTGTTCTGCCATTTTCCTGGAAGCCAACATTTATTGTGATTTACTATGCATTAGGCTCCACTCAGAAGGTTTACATGAATAACCTCTTGTAACACTCAAACACATTTGCAATCTATATCAACAAAGGTGTGAAGCCTAGATTAGAACAATGCAATTTTCCCAGGAATTTATATTCCTAAGTGACCTCCATGCTATAAATCTGTTCTCCAATACCTGATTTCAGTTCTGAGGCAAGGTTTCTAAACATCAATAGGGAAACATTTTTTTGAAAATTTCAAGCTCTGTGGAATGTAGAGCACCAAGCTCACTTCTGTATTCATGTTGCATCAAGCCTCAACTTGTCATGGCCTATTTTGAGAACAGTGCTCCATGTGATAATGAACCGTGATTACTGATTTCTCTGGTACTCAAGACTGTTGTAAGTGTGGAGACAGTCTGGAGACACAAGGACCAGGTTTTGTAGCTTGTTACAGTAGGTAAGGCAATGATTCCACCGCAACTAGCATATTGTGGGACCAATCACAAACCACCTACTGTTCTGCTATCTTGTGTTAGAAATTCTTCCTTAGAATACTGGCCCCCAAACACGATACAGTCCTGGAAAAATGCAATCTCTGAGAAAAGCAACCTGTAAGACTGTACATGGTTTAGATTTCAGACTCAGTCCTGTTTACCTTCAGAAAATTCACACACTGAAAAATCTAGGTACACTAACTGATACTTGCCCATTGATTGTAGCAAACACAAGCCTTTTAAAGCACTTTCTTAAGCATGAGATAAATTAACTAATTCATATTAGAATTCTGTGATATAAAGATTCACCATCCCTAAGAAAACAGAGGCACAGGTAAGGATTCTAAATTAGATGACCCTTCTCTGAGGTCCAAGCTTTAACAACTAAATTATACCAGCTATTACTATATTTATCTATTGATAACAATAAAGTTAAATACTAAACAACTGTGTGGAGTTTCTCTGTCTTCCAACACTGTAGTGACCTATACTTGCTGATAATTTACCACCAACATGAACAGGTGGCAGAAATGCTTTCTGAGCCCTGTTCCCCACCAGCCCATGGGGCTTGTTGAAACCAGCATGTTGAGTATACCTGTGCATACACAGAGATGCATGTCTGCGAATTCTGGTGCAGGGTTCATGCCCTTTCCATGTATTTTTATTTTTTGGGTAGCAACTTTCAGTCACCCACATTTCTCCAGAGAACCAAGTATGTCAGGCCCACTTGGGAACAAACAAGTCCTCTGAGAACTGCACATAGTTCATAGGGTAAAACCCCACCCACAAAACTGAGAGTCAACCATGGCTATGCCCCAGGGATCGTGGTTACTGTGTTAATGTCTAAGCCATCTGCCAATACCGCCAAATATTAACCATCAGGTTATTCTTCTGCTTATACAGAATCCTTTGAGGGTGGTTGTGAGGATTGCCACAAACTTTCAATGTTCAGGATTTTTTGAACCGTCTTACAATGGTTAGTAGTTTTGAAACTGATTCTGAACTGTTTGCAGAGACCATGAATGGCTAGGTTACAACAGATGATGCTTTGCAAGAACTCGTGGGCCACATCTGCCAAAAAAGCTACATCTATCCCAAATTTTTCCTGCATGAGGACTCACCTGTGTAATTACTTGTCCCATCACCTGACAGCCCGGATAGTGGCAACTTCCGTCAATTGCTGCTTCAAAATGTCAGACTGAGTATGAAGTTAAAGATCAAGTTGAAAAAGGGGGTGAAATGACTGGAAAATGATTTTCTGCATTTATACTCTTTCTAGGAGAACTTTATCTTAACTTGGAGATGGATACATATAAGCAGATTACAAGATGAGGTAGTCTTCAGGCCGATCTGCAGGAATTCCTGAATGCCCTCTTCTCTTATCCTATTAATGATAGTTTAATTTGTGGAATAAAATTACTAAAGTTGACAGGGTTAATCTTGGAAGCTCTTGCAAGGAAAAATCTAAGACTGATATGGAAGAAATTATTCAGAGAATTGAAAATGTCCTAGATGCAAACTGCAGCAGAGATGTAAAAGAGATGCTCTTGAAGATTGTCAAACTGGGGTGGAATCCATGCAATGTCAACATCAAAGAAGCAACACCTAAAAAGGAGTCTACTTTATGAGTGAACCACTGTTCACTATCTGGTGTATAAAACCATCTGCAGCAGGTCCAAATTACTGAGAGGAATAGCAAGAATTACTTAAAAGAGGGTTTTTCCAGGCTATGAAAAAACTAGAATGAATTTATCAGAGGTTGATGATTCATATTGAGATGATATTGATGATGACATGAACTCAAAAAGTGAAGACATTTATGAAAAGTTTTGTTTGGAATCAGAGCAAAAATAAAACAGTAAAAAGAAATTTAAGCTTATCACTTTCATGGCGTGGTATGGTATGGTGATTTAGCAGAACACAAGAAAGCAAGAAAGTGTGTCATACCAAATGAAGGATGTGGAGTTATGTTACTAATGTATGCAACTTTAATTTTAACCCTATCAGCCAAAATAAATTTTATTTCTTAGCATTTAAACGTACATATAAATATATATATATATATATATATATATATATATATATATAATAGCTTATGATATGCAGTTAATTCCACTACTTTGGCTGTGATAAAATTGACTTTGAAATTAAAAATAAGCATGCCACCTCCATGAACTATTTGGATATAATTTGTTTACCCTTAAACTTGTCAAATTTTAATAAAAATGTTTTTGTCAAACAACATCATTCATAATAAAAACCTAATATTCATGCATGTAAATATAAGAGCCTCTTACATGTCTATGACCTGTTTTCAGTTCTCATGACCCTTTGGCTGTTCTGTGACAGGACACTGAGTGTCCTCATTACCCTGGTCATTTAGTTTCAAATTGTCCCTGTGGGTAACAGCGTGTCTGTGAGCACGTAAGTCAAACAATATTGATTTCAGTAAGGGAGCTCTGTGTGAATGTTTGATGGAGAATGTTTAAGATGAGTACTGACACTGTGTGAGTAAGAGAGACAGTTATTTGCAAGAGAAATTTAGTGAATGGAATGTAGCCTTCTAAAAGTAGGAGTTGTATACTAGGTGGCATAATGAATACTTATTTGTTGATGACAGGTATGTTTTATTGAAAATAATATCTAATTCCATACTGTCAGTAACTTTTTTGTTGCTGGGGCAAAATACCCAACACTCACAACTTAAAGGATGACAGCGTTACTGTGACTCATCTTTTCAGTCCAGAGCTGGCTGGTTCCAAGGCAGGAAGAGCGTGGTGTAAGTAAGGGTCCAGCAGAGGAAAACCGATCACATCATTATGGCTGGGAAATAGAAAGCAAAGGACAAAGCCAGGAAAGGAGATATACACTGTGGGTCACACATCCAGTGAATTGTCTCCAACCAGTCCTACCCGCTAACAGCATGATCGGCTTCTGAACTCATTAGTGAATGAATCCACTGGTTAGTGTAGCACTCCATGACCCCATCACCTAACAAAAGCCATCTCTCTGAGTGCCTGAGGCTTGGGGAGGGGCATTCTCCATCCAATCTATAACAAAGGCAATCATTTGTCCTATGGTCAAAAGAAGACAAATACAAATTTGGGGTTTTTTTTAATTAAAAAGCATCATATACAATAAAATTCTACTTCATCATGGTGTTTTTTTTTTTTTTTTTTTTTTTTTTTTTGTGGCACCGGGGATTGAACTCACAACCTTGTGCCTGCCAGACAGGTGCTAAGTCACTGAACCAAACTCCCGGCCCTGGTTTTTTTTTTTTTTTTGAGGCAGGGTCGCACTGTGTAGCTCAGGCCAGCCTTGAGTTCGCGTTGTAGCCGGTCTCGAAATCACAACGCTCCTCCTACCTCAGCCTCCCGAGTGCTGCGATTAAAGGCGTGCGCCACCACGCCCGGCTGTTGGGGTTATTTTGATAATTGTTTTACAAAGTAAAAATACATACATTCTTTGTATTTTATGGTTTAATTAAGGTAAATTTTAAATTCAGTGGAATACAGAACTCTGAAATACACAATGCATGGAGTTTTGTCAAATGTAACCAATATATCAATTGAGATGTAAAACATTTCACTTGAAATTTTCTGCCACCCCTTTCTAAGCACAAAAAAGCAATCATCTAATCATTGTCATTACAGATTTATCTGGTCTGATCTTGAATTTCATATAAATAAAATCTTTCAGGATATACTATTTTGAAACTAACTTCTTTCACTGAACATTAATTTTAATATTCATCCATATTTTTGTGTCTCAATTGTTAATTCTATTTAAGTTGCTAAGTATTATTCTATTATAAAAGTGTGCAATAATTTATCTATTTTTATATAGGTTGACATTTGGGTTATTTCCAACTTTTGATTTAACTTGAAAAAAGCTGTGAAACATTCATTTACAACTCTTGTTTTATGCTTTTACATACCTTTTTGAAGCCTAGGATTGGAAGTTTTGGTTTTACCAGTGAACCTATCTATATTATAGGCCTACTGGTTTCTGTTTTTGAAAGTTATCAATTATTTATTCAACTTATTTAATATATATGAGCTATTCAAATTACCTGCTTCTTCTTAAGTGAGTTTTTTTGTTTTGTTTTGCTTTTTTGCGGCATCAGGAATCAAACTCACAACCTCACGCCTGCCAGACAGGAGCTTAAGCCACTGAGTCAAACTCCCAGCCCTAGTTTTTTGAGGCAGGGTCGCACTATTTAGCTCAGGTCGGCCTTGTGCTCGCGTTGTAGCACAAGCCGGTCTCGCACTCACTTTGCTCCACCTACCTCAGCCTCCTGAGTGCTGGGATTAAAGGCCTGCACCACCATGCCCAGCTCTTCTTAAGTGAGTTTTGGTAGATTAGTTTTTTCAATACATTGTTCCTTTTCTTCTAGGTTGTATATTTTGCATTCATAGAGTTGTTTATAGTATTCCTTTACTTATTCTTATAACAACCCTAGGATCTGTAGTGGTATCCCTTTATTTATTTGGGATATTAGTGACTTCTGTCTTCTTTTTTTTTCTCTTAGTAACCTTAGGTAAAATTTTGCCAAGTTTATTGATTTTTTTCAAAGAACTAGATTTTGATTTACTGATTTTCTCTAGTACTCTCTTGTTTTCAATTTTATTCATTTCTACTTCAATTTTTATTTCTTTTTTTCTATGTACTTTCTAGTCAATTTGTTCTTTACTATATTTCTAGATTATTGATCTTTGTGTCTTTCCTCTTTTCTAATACATTCATTCAACATTCTAAATTTCATTGTAACCTCTGGAATCATTATTCTGCTTTTAGCTTTTATGTGGTGAACTTTTTTATATTCCACAGATAAATGAAATTATGTACTTGTCTTTCTGTGGCTGGAAAATTTCACTTAGCGTGGTGATCCCCAGTTCCATTTATGTTGCTGAAAGTGACAGAGTTTCATCCTTTTCATTGGCTAATTATTCTATTGTGTGTATGCTTTCAATGGTTCAATTATCCTATATGTCCAGTTGAGGTTTTCTGAATCTCTTCTCTCTCTAGGATGATTTTTAAAACAAATTTGGACTTTCTTCAACTCCATTCTCAAGCCCCAACCCCACTCTCCCTTCTCCCTTCTCCATCTTTCCTCACAGATCTTCACAATAATTTGGATTACCTGAAGTTTTAGGGCTCTATTCATTCTTTTCTATATCTTCAGACTGGTTAATTTCTAGTCACGTGTCTTAAGTTTCATTGACCTTTTCTTTTATTGTGTCCAATCTGCATTTAGCCTATCTAGTATATTTATTCAGGAAATATATGTTCTTAGTTCTACATTTCCCACTTAATATCACTCTTTTCTCTCCTGAAAATTCCCAGTTCAGCATTTTGAGCACATTGTTTCTATATTTTCCTTCTTTAAGTGTATATCTATCTATACAGATACAAATGTATATAGTTATATGAAAATGGTATCTGGGGAGATATATATATATATTTTAAATTCTTTCCTTCTTATTCCAATATCTGTGTCAACCTGTGATCTGATTATATCAACTTCTATTACTTTCGACTATAGGCCACAGCTTTTCCTTTTTGCATATCTAGCAATATTTGATTATGTGCTAGACATTACAGATGGCATGTTGTAGAGAAACTGCTGTGTGTTGTTTTTCTTTGAAGAGTGCTTCATTTTGTTCTGACAGTGTTTGAAGCTATAGGCAGTTTTCCTTCATTATGTTAAAATTGGTTTCATGCTTTATTTCAATTTCATCTTTAGTCCTATATTGTGACCCTTATTTTATGGCATGATCTTTACTCCTGAGCATCATCTTTCTAGCATTTGAAATGAATGCCTGAATTGTTCTGTGAGATTTTTTCCACTCTATGTGAGTTAGAACTCTAATGTCTCTGAGCACTGGTTAATGTCTTTTATCTCAATTCCAGTGGTTACTGTAGAATTTGTCACTGCACTTGCTCTCTGGTGTAACTCACAGAACACTTAACAGCACATATATGGTTCACCTTTTGCCCCAAAGCCTGAAGATAACCTCTATGAAGATTTCTTGCTTTCTTTTCTCTGTGGATCTCTCTTTCCTCCGTACTCTACCACCTTAGCAGCTCCCAACTCTTCTTGTCTCAGTGTGACTGCCATGCTGTCTTTGGGCTCGATCTTCCACCCTACCTCCTGAAAGATGCCTCAGAGGAAAGTTGGATGTCATGTGGGACTAACCTCATGTTTCTCTTTTTCTCAAAGATCAAAGTTGTGCACCATCTGTTATCCAGTGCATGGAAATGATTTCCTAACAGGTTTCTTTCTCCAGTTTTATAGTTGTTTATGGCTGGAAGGTCTAAGTTCAGTACTTGTTAGGCTGCTATGGTTAAAAACAGGAGTATGACAGGAGAGTAAGTGAAGCTTTTTTTTTTTTTTTTTTTTTGGTAAGAAAGAGAAGAACTGTGTATGTGCCCTTTAAAAATATCTGAAAAACACTTTTGGCTTTTTCAGATATGATTTCACTACATATCTCAGGTTGGTCTTGAGCTTGCTATGTGCCCAGGCTGACATCAAACCTGCGATCCTGCCTTCGTCTCCTGAATTCTGGTAATACAACTGCACATCAGCATGCCTGGATTGAAATATTTCAATGGACATTATTCTTCATTTCATTTTGTTTAGTCCATTTTGAAACCTTCACTGATTCCTCTATTTTCTTAAGTTAAATCTGAACTCTTTAGCTAAATACAGGAAGGCTTTTATTCTTGTGAATCTCCAGGCTACTTTTCTACTTTTACCTTATTTCCTATCTGTCCTGTTCTGTGCTGGTTTACTTGTTTTTTCAATATCATATCCAAGTCTTCTGGTTTTTTAATTATTTGAAATTCCCTCTCCTTTTCTTTAAGGTCTAGAAAACTTGATGTACTTGATTCTGAATTACTTATTTTTGGATTAGTTATGGTTCCCCACAGAAGCAGAACTGATTGTGTGGAGGGGAGTAATATATTATAATGAATCATCTGACATGGTTATGAAGGGAGAGATGTCCCAAGATATACAGTCTTCAGGCTACAGTCCCAGGAGAGATGATGGGTAGTTTCAGTCCAACTCTGGCAGCCTGGTCTGAGTTCCAGGATACAGATGTTGTAAATTTCAACTCAAGACCACAGAAGAGTTAATGTTTTGATCTGAATCATGAATCTGGTAAAGCCTGATGTGGCAGCTCAAAGGAGTCAGACAGGAGTTTCTTTGATGCAACATTTTTGGCTATTTATATCATGAGTTGATGGGATGAAGCTTACACTGGGTAGGAAATCTCAGTCTACTGATTACATGTGAATGTCATTCAGAAACACCCTCAGTGATAGGATAATGTTTGACCAAATGTCCTGACACCCAGTGGCCCTATCAGGTTGACACATAGAATTAACCATTGAATTTTCTTATCTCTATTTTCAATTGTGATTTCACTTTCCCTTTAATTTGTTTCCCATATATAACACTTCACACATTACTCTATGAATTACCATGATCTGTTATGAATTTAAAAACATCTACACTGAGTCTCCTATTAATTTTGAACTCCTTTTTTCTAATTAGCATAATGACAAAAGTTTTGACATAGTTGCTTCTTCCTCCCTTCTCTTCTCATATCTAATCAGTTACTAAGTTCTACCCATAAGGTGTCCAAGGCATCAAAATCCATTCTCTTATTTTCATCCCCACTCCATTTGCCCCAGTGTTAGCCTTACAACTTGTGGTCAGGACAAGTTGGTCTTTTCCATTCCCAGACTTGTACCAGAGTAATCCTTTGGAGGCACATATTTGATTACATATACCCCTGAATGAAAATCTTTTGATGGTTTTTACATGATAAAATGTCCAGATTCCTTAGCCTACTTAACTACTAATGTAGTTAGGTTGCATGATGCAGTTTAGAAAGTATAATGTATCACATCTTTATTTAATAGCACATCTTTTTAATGACTATTAAGAAAAATAGTTGAGGTTTGTCACTGTAAAGTCATATAAAGGTTTATGAAAGTCATTTTTTTCATGGAAGCAACTCAAGTGTAGTTTTGTTTTGTTTTCAAGTTTTGCACGAGATGATTATACTTTGATGAATTATCACCATACTTTGATGAATTATCACCATAGAAACACATTATAGATAATTTAAGGGAATTAGTTTTCTTTTCTAATTTTTAGCAAAAGAGTATCAATTTTTATAAAAATGATGTTTTTTATTATTGATGTGTAAGATTACCAGTACATGTGTTGGGAAGAATGTAACACTACAGCTCTATAAATATACACATGTCTTTTAGTCTGTCTGCTTCTGGAACAAAATGAGACACTATTAGAGAATAGCTGCCATCAAAAATAAACATAATACTCAAAATCTAGCTAAAGGGTCCAATTAACTGCCTTCAATTTAGGTACAGTAAACGAGTTATTATAATGCTACAGAAAATATAGGTGGTAGCCACATAGCAGTAAACAGAAGGAAAGCTAGCAAAATCTCCAGGGGCTTAGAACTGAAAAGACCCTACTTTGCTACAAGTTGGTTAACTATGTTTGGAACTACTCTGATTGATTCCTGTTTTTTCTCTAGGACTCAGTTTTTTATTTTTTATTTTTTCCTGTTTGTACAATGAAGGCATTGAATTGTGTAAAATCTGAAATCTCCATTTATTTTAATATTCTTAATTGAATTTGAAATTGAAACAAAATTTCTATTTCATGCTTTATATTTTAAGCATATGTTTTAATACTTTCAGAATTAAGGTCTTTCAGTTTCTTGATGTTGTCCATGGTCACGGTCTCACTGACAGGAATTCTGTGCTGTGTGCTTTAGAGATCAAATCTCTCCCTTTTTTGGCTTTTCATACCCTGACACCTAAGAAACAAGAGTTGTGAATGCTTTTGAATTTTATTAACATTGCTCCTCAGAAGTGTAATTAGGGGAGTTATGTTCTAAATCTGGAGCAATTTGAAGTTTTCTTATGCCAATTCTTTCCTTTAACAACAACAATTGATTTTAGTCATCTGTCTTTTGAACCTAGAGGTTATTCCAATACATTTTCTATCTACAATTTAAAATGCATTCTCAACACATTGTTTTTCACATTTTAAAGAAAATCATAACAGAAGCAATAGAGAAAAAAATTGATAGTTTTGACTAAGATATAACCCTGGTTTCTGTAATTCTAGTCTTATCACATAGGTCCTTTGGTCATTGTCTTACTTGTCTCATTGCTAAGACAAAATACCTGATCCCAAAGTTAAAACAGGAAGGGTTTATTTAGCTTACAGTTTGTAGAGGTTTCAGTCCACAATCAGCTGGCTCCAAGGCAGGGTGGCATAGCAGAGGAGCAATAGTCCATACCAAAAGACAGTAAAAACAACAAGAATAAAAGGAAAGAGCAAACTTTTCCTCCCTTGCATTGTATGCAGGCTGCCCACCCTAGGACAGGTGTAGCATTCACACCCCACAATGGACGATGAATGAACCCCAAACTCTAGATTCAGCTGCCTCCAAAAAGCCCATCCCCTCATGACTGCATGAGGCTTTGTGGGGACATTCAGACACAAACCATAACAGCCACTGATCTCTGGAACAGGGCCAGCTGTTATTTTAACTATGGCACAGGATTCACTATTTAGGAAGGAGGTAGACATTTCATGAAAGACAAGCACATGCTTGTGAAGGGTTTACCATGGAAAAGAAAGGCCAGTGGTCGTGGAGGAAAGATTTTTCAGAGGTTGTTGGAACATTGTTACCCCAAGTGTTCGAGTTGAAGACTGTATCATTTATGATGCCACTGTCATTTGTCTGTGGCTACATGTGGTAAAAGCTTCAGAGCATCAGAGAAACTGTGTTTTACATGATGAGTTGGTACACTTGACTTGATATTTAGAGTATACACCCAAGAAGTTATTGGGACTAGAGAGCTAGTGTTAGATAACTAATACTTCAAAGAATATCCCATAGTATTAGGTTCCCCAGCAGTTGGGGTTGGCCCAGAAATTCTATATAATCCACATTATAGATTAATGCTTGTCACAAATGATCCTGATCACTGAGGGACTCTCTCCATCAGGCCAAGGAGGAAGGAAAAATTCCCTTGGATATGCCTCAGTTGATCTCATATGAGTCTTTGTATCTGTTCACTAAGGAGTCAAGTTTTCCTCAACTGATCTCATGTGACTCGCTTCAGCCTGTCTTCCAGGAATAAGAAAATCAAAGTCCAGACAAGGAAGTTTTGATTGCTCTGAAATGCATGTTTAGCACTCACCTAGATCCACCAGCTCCAGACTGAGGGGTATTCCAGAGATGTGCTGTTGTAATATTCGCTTCTATTGTCCTCCAGTTCTGTGTCCACTGTCATCCAATTCGTAGGTAATTGAACTAAAATATGAGTTGGGCTCTAGAATCAGCTCTTTTCAGTTCTATAGAATAGGGATTCGTTACTAATATTTAAAAAACAATGAAAGAAATATGAGATTTATACCCTACTTGCATGAAAGAAAAAAAAACTGAAAAACTCAGTTTTATAGCAAGATATATAAATGTTTCCAATGTCTTTTAGAGATCTTTGATACTGAGATAGTTTAAATGCTCAGTAATTTTTAATAAAATTTCCATAAGGATGAGGTAACATACATGAGTGGATTTTCACCATTTAGTATTAAGTTTCTTCTAAAAAAATAATACAAGTGAACTTTTAATTCTTAAAATCTTCTAAAAATGTAATTTGAAGGCTTGTATTTCTTAGAGATGATTAATATATATTTTAACTTTTATGAATATCCAAGGGTTGGCATTATTAAAATAATCATATTGTATTGGAAAGTACACAGCCCTTGATAGACTCTAGTTAAGATGTCTCATGCCATTTGTTCTTACATCAAAAAGTGCCATGAGTTGTGACTTTTGGAGGATATATTTGTTGATTCAATTGTTGGTATGCTTTTTAAACTAAAAGTTATTACTTTCACTTTTAAAATCTATCTTTCAATTTCTACTTTGATATTTGAAATCTGCAAATTTTCCTGTGAAGGGTCAGATACTAAATAGTTTAGACTTTCTGTCCCATACGCAGTGTGATCAAATAGTACAGTGAATGATTAAATTAAAAACAAGTTCTTACCGTAAAAGACACATTGCCAATAAGACTCCTTGAAATACTCTCCCTCACCCAGACACACTTATTACAATGTCCTTACCTCTTTTTGAAACACTTCTGAAAGTCCTCTTTCTTGAGTGTGACTTTGGGAGGATATATTTGTTGATTTGATTGTTCATATGTGCTAGAGTGGCTGCTTCAATATCTTGAATCAGTTCAAAGCATTTATCTTTCGTGGCCATTTTGCCTTTGGGAAAGAGCCAGAAGTTATTGGGTACCAGATCCAGTGAATAAGATGGATGAGGACACAGAATGATGTTTTGCTGTGTAACATCTGGCCACTGAGGAGTAATGATAAAACATGTGAATGTTTAAAACAATTTGCCACAGTAAAAGTTATATTGCCATTAACCCCACTCAAAATACTCACCCTAACTTTGAGCATCTTAACCCATTATTCTTGGCAATGTGTCTTTTACTGTAAATTTTTTTTTAAAAAATTAAATGTAAACTCTAATTTTCGATCACCTCTTGTTGTCTCTGGCACATGCATTCATCTCTTCAGTTGTAGCACAAAACAGTCCTAGGCAAAACACAAATGAATGGAGAGGCCATGTTGCAAAGAAACTATTTTCAGAAACAGGCAGTTGGCCAGACCTAGTTCTTATTCTAAACTGTTGAGGGTGGTGGAATAGCTATGTACTGTCTACATAAAAAAGTAGACAGAATTTTTAAAAATGTATATAAATGTGGCATAATGACTTAATATGATCTCAAAAACAAAATATATTAAATGTTGTGCCCCAATTTTATGACAAGTTGTTTAGGTATATATATATCTTTTTATATCCCTTCTCTTTTTTTGTAATTTTATTTTTTTTTTGGTGGTGTCCAGACAGCAGATATTTACTGTCATTGGACAAATGTACTCCAGATACACGGGCCTCATATGAATGTTTGCATGTGTGTCTTCACCTGTGTCTTAGATTTAGTTAAAGTCACAGAGTACCAACTAGATTTTGATGAAGTTCTTTAATCCAGATTCTCTGAATTCTGGAGAGTTCAATAACCCCTACTTCAACCACTGCAGAAAAAGCTTGGACTCCACCTCTACCCTGGATAGCAAAGGCCAAGTAAGGAACCTAGAATCCCATCTTCCTGAGACTGCAGGGAGAAGACCCACCACACACTCTGGGTTGTTGCTTTCAGAGAAGGTCAAACAGGCACCTGGGATTTTCATCTGGACTGACCAGTAACAAGACTCCACTCTGATCCAAGTTTGTTGGGAGAGACACAAGAGGATTATAGACTTTGACCTTGTCTTTCTTATTTGTACTCAGAGAGGACCAGGAAAAACTAGTTTTTAAAAAATGTCATCTCATAAGTGTCCACACTTATGAAGAGGAATACAGCTATAACACCAAATGCTTTGGATTTATCTTATCAATATTAATCTTTTCACTAGCTTTGTATCATTCCATTTATCAACCCTTTAAGGAAAATCTACTGCCAAGAATCACAGATAAAGGCAAATTAGACCCAGAACTGTACCCGGGGAGTCTGTAGTCCAGTGGTGGTGAACCTATGGCATGCATGTTGCAGCAAGCTCTTTATATCACTGAAAGATCTAAAAGGTTCGCCATCACTGTGTCAAAAGATACTCATATGGACACCAGTGTGAGCTGGATGGGGTCCTTTTAGTCTTTGACTCTATAAAAATAAAAATTTTGGCTGGCCCATGCTAGAATTTAATAAGCTAAAAGTGTCCCAGAGGACATTCTTACTAAGGAAAGCACATACACAAATACTCCCTAATTCAAATGTTTATATCCAAGTAAAGGAAGTACAGAGCATCATGTGTAATTTTCATGACCAATAAACTCTGAAAGCCTTTTTTCCCCTTGTGTTATCATCAAACTTATCCGATGGCATGGCCTGTCCTAAATGGTCACTAGGCTGTCTGTAGTCTTTATTTATAGCACTTGTGAGAATAAGTGTATATGTCACTGGAGATATATCAGTGTGATTGTAGGTACAGTCCCAAATACAGAGTTTTTCTAACTTTTTTTTATGATAATTGTATTACTTTGAAAAATACCACCCAAGCCCATAAAAACCTGAGTTAAAAAATACACCTACCCTGAACTCTTTCAGGTAAGGGATTATGGATCAGAAGTAATTATGAGTGAAGGCTTCTTGTAGAAGATAAAGCATGAAAACTAGATGAAGACTGTGCTGGTTTGAATGCCAAGTTATAGATGTTGGAAATTTGTCTTTAGGTTGTAAAAATCTTTGTTTGCTTTTGAAGAAGCAAGTGAAGTCTTTAACCATATTTTATCAAATTTTTTTTTGGTTTGCATTCCTGAGCCCACTATTTTAAAGTTCTTTCCCGAAACAATTATGAACACTGTAACATCTTCTTTTGAGTAAGATAATGATGTCAGATGAAATGTCTTTTGAAAGCAAATATTTATATCCATCATTTATTTCCTTGTGAAGGTGTGTGGGAGAAATAGAGCTAGAGAAAGCAATTTCAGACTGTGTCTGCAGCCTGCTAAGAGTCTACCGTATAAATATGACTGGAGTTTGCTGTCCCTAAATGACTTTGCTTTCAAAATGTGAGAACTGCCTCCTGAAAGAAAAAAAAGGAGGGGGTCAGGTGTGGTGGTGCATGCCTGTAATCCCAACACTCAGAAAGCTGAGGCAGGATGTTTCTTTGAGACCACCCTTAGCTACAAAGTGAGTTCAAGGCCAGTTTGAACTGCATAGTGAAACCCTGACTAAAAACAAAAAAACAAACAAGCGAACAAACAAAAACATACAAGAAATAGTAAATTTTTTTACTTTTGTTTGCATTCCCTTACTAAAGACACCTAAAGGCAAAATCAAGATGACTTGCTCTCTATTAGATTAAGAAAATTAATTGACAAAGTAAAGTTTTTGTTTGTTTGTTTTTTATGTGTCACTCATTGTAAGTCTTTAAACTCTCCCTTTAGAAATAGTCAGCGAAAGTTTGGCACTTAAAGTATTGACTCCAGAAATGTGACCTTTCAGTTTTTGTATTTTTTTTTTAGACTACCTGCCTAATTTGCTGGCTTCTTACTTTTTTTCACCAATTATATTATCTGATATCAAGTATCCAAGAATAAAATAGATGTTAACTTTTTAAAATGGCATTTGAAGGGCTTGGAAGCAAAGATAAGCATATATAATTAAATTACCAACTGATAAAATTTTCAAAAGCTATTTGGTAACCATGTCAGCAATATTACTAAGGAAAGCAAATAGACTTCAGAATAACTGAGAATAGCATAACATGCTTATAAACATGGTAAAGCCTTCAGCAGAGTCTAAGGATGAAGCATGAATGAGGTATTTTGAGATGATGATGCAAACTCAGCAGTTATATTTAAATTTATTTATTTGTTGTGCTAGGAATGAAATTCAGCGTCTTGCAAGCTAGGCAAGTGCTCTGCCACTAAGCGGTATCACTGCCTGACATTCTTAAATTACTGACAAAAGGTAAAGGAACAGCAATAATTTTAAAACAAATATTCAAATACCTCTGATTTCAAAATATTCTACAGTAAGTGTTAAAAATATGGAATTGCAAGGATAAAATTGATGACAATAATATGTTGACATTTTTAATGTTCTAAAATTAATGTAGCTCACGTTTTACATACATTATCTCAGCTAAAATACCCACTGATGTGCTATTGTGTACATTTTACCCAAGTAGACTGATGAGTAGAGAAGCTGGGTGACTTGTTCAATGGAGCAAGAAATGGCAGTGCAGAAGTCACACCCAGGAAGTCTAAATGTAGAGAGCATGCTCAGAACAGCTATGCTCCTCTGCTTCCCTTTAGTCAACAATGACCACTGAAATAATCAGCAAGAAGTAGTCACCACTATAGTTTTGTGTATATGTGTTCACTATTTCCCCAAACACACACACACACACACCCATGCACGCACACAGGCTAATTAAAATCATAGGTAAGGCTGATTGTTGACATTTTAATGGTGAAAACTATTTAGACTACTAAAAGAGAAAAACTGTGATATTGTTATGTGCTAATTAAAAAAGTAGGCCTAGTACTGTATAAGTAAGACCTTGAATTAAAAACAACAACAAAATCCCAAACAAAAACAAAAACATCCCACCATCAAGCTGATACCTCCTCTTAGGTGAAAGTCAATCGAGTTTCTCTGTTCATCTCTAGGAATCTGTGAGAACATCAGACAGTGGTAGAGAATGGAGGATAGGGGATTGATTTCCCCCCAGGTCATCTTCATATCCCTTCCTTAGCAAATATGAGAATACAGTATATCGTTAGTGACTTAAAGTTTTAGAGTTAGGAAATAAAGTTGTTAAATTACTTTAATAAAAGTATTTGTGTTTGTGTTAAAAGAGTGACGCATTTAAGCACAAGAATGACTAATGGGTAATTTGCAACCAGTTCTAACTTTAAAAATAACCCTTTCTTTTACAAATGCATTAGTTCTTGTTAAGCAGACCTTGGAAAAAGGAAACAAGAAACTCCTATTAGTGTGGAACCCACTAAGTGCTAAACTCCGCATTACACATTTTTCCCTCCCTCCTTCCCTCCCTCCTTTCCTTCCTCCTTCCTTCCTTCCTTCTTTCCTTCCTCATACCTCAATGACATGTAAAGGAGATTATTAACTTCATTTTGCAATAACAATGCTGAAAGAGTTAAGAAATTTGTCCATGAGCACACTGCTGGTGACTGGTAATGCTGGAAATTAACTTGGCAATGTATATCTCTGAAATTCAAATGTTTCCTACAATGTCATTTAAGAGTTTGACAACCAGTTGGTCATAATCTTTAGAATGTAGAGTGGACTTATTTGTAACAAGGGACACAAAGGAAAGAGAAAAGGAAAACAATGATCACTACTTGTATCAACTTTGTAGTTGTAAGCTACCTTGCCAAAATCCAGTTGCTTTTCTTTCAGTTTTAAAAAATTGATATAATTGAAATATCAAAAAATTACTGCATAAAATATAGAGTTCCTTGGTCTTTAGTATATTCATCTTGCTTTGCAAACATCTAGTTCTGGAATGCTTTTCATCACCCCTAAAAGAAACCCCAAGCCTATTAGTATTCATTTCTTACAGAGTTCTGGTAGAGCAAAAATCTTCAACACATTTCTTCTACAGGTTTAATTTTCTTAGATTCTTCCCTCAAAATAATTGTTCTTAGTTTATTTTATAGATATAGGAGAAACACTATGAAAATAGTCTCAAATAATAGATGATTGATGTTAACTTTTTTGAATGTATGTTCAAAAATGAAAAGAATAGGTAATGAGAAAGTTTCTCAAATGCTGTAGAAGTGAATAAAATCCTAACACTACTACCATTCTCCTTACCACCACTATTGAGAAACTATAATCTGGCAAGCACTATATTGAGTATTCTCTCTTGACCAATGTGATAATAATTATGTGAATTAGTTCTTAGTACTGTATAGCAGAATTAATAAAAATTAAAGCGTGGAGAGAAGAAGTTATCTAGTGCCAGAATTGAGAAATAAAACCACATCCATTTAAATTTGAAAGCAACAAGCTTTAACTACTGAGCTCTATCAAGATAGGAAACAGATCCAAGAAAACACACCTCAAAATGAAAAAAGCATTTGAATCTAACTGCAATATTCACACAAGACCAGGGTGCTGAAAATAATTTTCGAGTGCTGATCCCTAGAAATATTACCATAGGGATTTATATGTCACATGATTGAATTCTTACAGTGTATACCTGCATAAGACTATAAAAGCTACATCTTTCTAGTCCTTCCACTTTCTATTACATGATATAATTAACCTGTGAAGCTAGAAATGGAAAAATTGCAAAATCAGAAAGTGTGAGATTGATAGTCACTTTTCACTGCTGTGACTAAATGCAGAAGGAAAAAAAAAACAGTTTAAATGATATATTTTAGCTTATAGATCCAGAGGTTTCAGTTCATGGTTGCCTGACTCCATGGCAGGAAAATCCAGGTGCAAGGGCAAGGTGAAAGAAAACTATAGTCACCTCAAGGCATCCAGAAAGCAGAGAAGATTGAAGACAGTCAGAGAGGAAGGGACCAAGGATAAGATAGATTCAAAACCATGCCTCAGTGACCTACCTCCTAGTATCCCATTCAGCTATCAACTTCTTAATGGTTGATAGCTGATAAGGTTAGTAGGCTTATGACTCAATCACTTCTCTAGGCTCTATCTCTGAATGTTACTGCATTGCGAGTCAAGACATCAATACAGGTGCCTCGTACTTTGACCATAGTGGATACCTTTCAGAGTGGGTCTACAGAAACTTCTTATCTCAGTTCCTTGACAGTGGATCTTCCAAAAGTGCTATGTTAGGCTAGTCATACTTTTTCCTGACCTGAGTTTCTCTTTGTCCCTTTTATTTCATCCCTTATTTGGATAATACAGTACTTGAAACATTCTGGTAGGTTTATCACTGACTTTAAGGTAAGAAAGTATGACACATGCTGTCTTTGTATATAACTGGAATGTGAGGTTATTTTATTATTATTTTTTAAAAGGGAAGAGATGCAATTAACAATGAAACAGTTTCAAAACAGGTTAGTATGACAGTTACAATAAGTTGCATATTGTTGTCGTCATTGTAGTTATTCAGAGTACAAGATATAAGCATGATATCTTGTCCAAACAATATTAGTACAAACCTTTCTTCTCAATGAACTGAGACAAACTAGCTGCATAGCTATCTTAACTATCATGTGTATACATATATTTTTTCCCCTTTCTTTCTTTCTCCTTTTCCCCTTCATAGTTTCTTTGTTCTTTTGAACAGTTGTGTCCCAATTCACAATATCTATTGTACACTTTGGAATTTGGTTAAGGTTTTATTTTTAGATAAATTGTATATTTAATCTTGAAAGAAACACAATTATATAACTATTTTGCAACTCTAGGTGAAATTTCCAATCCAATCCAACATTTATTGTGCATTGAGTAGCATCTGTGGTATTGTATGGAGAAAGGTGCTAATGGCAGCATTTTATGATGAATGAACGTCAGGTTTTCCATTGGACAAAACAAAAGTGTGTGTGTGTGTGAGTGTGTGTGTGTGTGAGTGTGTGTGTGTGTGTGTGTGTGAGTGTGTATGTGTGTGCAAGCTCCTCTGAGTTCAGGAAGTGTGTACAAAATATACATGTAAGTAATTGTGACACAGCTATAATGTGATAAGTGCTTCAGATTTTCCTGATGCTTACAGCTAACTCTCACCCCATTTTTAGACACTATAGAACCAGGAATTTCTCTTTTTTGAACCTGCCATATTTGCAACTGTCCTTTAATTTATATGATTATTTGGCTGACTTTTTAACTAGCACTTTGGTTCCTTTGTTACTATGTCAGATCTAAAGGTCATAAATGAAACAAATAATATATTATGATCTGAAAATTCTGTCTGTACTAAGAAACACGCATAGGTGATCCCCAAAGATGGGTACCTAACCTAATCAGGTAAAGTTTGGTGAGGATAATGATGGTCCCATGTTTTGAAGAATAGATATAAGTTTCCTGGAGGAAGGAAGAAGGCAATGTATCTCAGGCAAGTGGATAAGCATGTGTAAAGTTTTAGAGATATTAACATAAGACAGCATGATTCAAGGATGGGGTTGGAATTAAATTCACGTATTAAGATAAAAGAAGATAAAGCAAAATCGTCAGTTTTTCATGTGTAGAGTTTAACTTCTCACCTTCAATGTTACAAAAAGTTTCTAAAGTGAAATGTTCTTCAGTTACTTATTTGAGTCACATGAGGTAATTATTTTGACATTGTGGAACCTGAACTAAAGGTACTTACACTTCTTTTAATCAAAATATTGGGAAAATCAGGCTAGAAGTTATTAGGGTCTGAAAGAAAGAAAGTCTCAATACTATCTTTCTTAATAGCTGAGTAGTACTCCATTGTATAAAAATACCACATCTTTTTTATCCATTCTTTGATTGATGGGCACTTGGGTTGTTTCCAAGATCTGGCTATTACAAATTGGGTTGCTATAAACATGGGTGCACAGATATCACTGTGGTATGATGTTTTTAATTCTTCTATAAGTAAATGGTCACAACTTGAGACCATACTCATAAGCGAGATAAATCAAACCCACATGTGTAAATACCGTATTGTCTCCCTAGTGTAAGAAACGGAAAAGTATATGTGATTCAGAGTCTACAATGGATACTGTGGAAGGGTAGAGAACAGCTCAAAGAGCAAAGACAATTGGGAGGGGAATGGGCGGAAAGGGAAA
>RJWM01011969.1:0-58037 GCA_004363535.1 Dasyprocta punctata
TGGAGATGCCCCCTGACTTCTGTTATGGGCCATTTCACAAACCCTCTTGAGGAGGCCCCTGATCGCTGACCTCTTCTTGTAATCCCACTACAGCACGAAACAGCTAGAGTAGTCATTACTGCTTTTCCTTAATAACAGTTAGCGTCACCTCTTCAGAGGAATGTAACAGGAATTAGTGAAACAGGAGTTAAAATTCTGCTAGGCAATAAGAACAAAAGCTTCAAAATGGAATCAAGAAGTGTAAAATGGAGTTTGCTGAGTCAGGGCCCCCCAGGTAACCTTTTTTTTTTTTTTTTTGCAGCACTGGGGATGAAACTCAACCTTGCACCTGCCAGACAGGCGCTTAAGCCACTGAGCCAAACTCCCGGCTACCCTCCAGGTATCTTACAGAAAACATCATCTCAGTATCCTTTGGCTATAAGGAACCTCTCCAGAACATGGTGAGGCAGTCTATTTGCTCAAGGTTGTGTAGGCCCTGCATGGGAACTGTGTGAACACTACATAAGATTAGACCCTCGTCCAGCATGGTGGGTGACGCATTCCTGTAATCATAGCACTCAGGAGGACTGCCACGAGTTCGAGACCAGCCTGGAGTACATAGCGAGACCCTATCTCAAAAAACAAAAACAAAAACAAAAATAGATTAGTCATGAAAAAAATATGTAGTCCCCTATAGGTTAGATATTAAATTGCTTTTACATGGCCTGAGCTCCCTTCTAAACCCCTTAAAAACTCTTAGACAAAGATCTATCTTGGATATCCTGCACAGGACCTCCTCCCAGCTGGTGGTAGCTCTATTTCTTTGCATTTATTTCTTTTACTTCCTTGCATTTGTATGTTTTAAGCAAATTTCTTTGGATCCTACCTCAGCCATCTAGTTTCATTCTTCATAACCATGGTACATGAGCCCAGTGTTTTGGTATCAGCTGCATTGATTTATTGACAGTTTTTCCCTGATCTGTATGTTAAGATTCAGGAAAGCAGGCCTTGACTAACCTTGTTTACTTATGTATCCCTTGTACTTACTCTGAGCATTGGCCATACTAACTACTTAATAAATTTTTTTTAATGAATACATTTTTAATGTAAGCTAGTTGCAGAGTTACATTTGCATTGTCTGTCTGCATTAGTTTCCCTCTTCTGTGCAGGCATTAATCCCTCACCCATTTAGTTTGGGGATTTTAGATTTGTTCACAATATTCTGAGGACATTTTCTTCCCACTGAGAATTAAATGCTACCTTTCCTCTATCACCTTCCCCTCTTTCTCCTCATTGCCCTCTTCATCCTGCCCTTCCTTCTCTTCTCTTTCTCTTTTTTCTTCAGTGACTATAGCCAGCCTTACATTATCATGTCAGAGAACCCAGTTTAAACTTTTTCTACTCCATGTTAGTGCAGAATATAAGCAGTTTGAGATTCTATTTAATGTGGAAGTAAATTCAAAATATTTTGCTATGCTGCAGGGGTCTTAACAGATGTGTTGAATTATAAATTGCTTAGTGCCTTCTGAAGAAGAGCATCATTGAATAAAAAGGGAAAAATCATTTTCATTAGACCTCTAATGACCTCTCTTTTTCAAAAGACTCATAGGTACTGATCAGAAAAACTCCTGGGTCCCTGATTATCCTGAATGTAGGTGTGTAAATCTGCAGAATTTTAACTCCAAGTGAAGATAACTGTTTACCTGGAGTAAGCATTTTATTTTCTAAATTAGAACTCTTTGATTTCTAAGAACATCTGATTCAGGTAATCATATATTATTAATTCCTCATAGTCAATATTGAAACATGTATAGTATTTACAAGTGAGAAAAAGCAAACTGTTTTCCACTCTTCCCCTGTAATGTAGTTGAAAAAGAGTTTAAGAGGAGTCCATCCTATGGTCTACCACGATCTCAGTCTCCAGCGTCCATAAGGAGTTAACCCTCTCAATGAATGAGACTGTTCCTCTTTTCTCTTGTGCCCTCTCTCCCCTCTTAATATGTAAACACTTGCCTTTTCTCCCCTCTTAATATGTGAATACTTTTGCCTTTGGGTGTGTTTTCTCGGCCATGAAGTGTGGAGACATGTTAGAGAACCAGAACATTACAGTTACAGTTTGGGAAGTTTTCCTTACCTCATTACCCCAAATTGTGAAATCTCTGAAAACCAGTGAGCAGAGATATTCTAACCTTTTTTGGGAGCCATCTGTAATCCTTTATATTATCTGTTCAGCTCCCATCACTACACTATAGATGTTTCACATTCTATGTAAGAGATGACATTTCTTGAAACTCACCGACTAAAGACAAAATTGCAACACACATACATTTTGATACTATTTCTAACAATAGAAAGAGAACAGGCACCAACTATGAATACTATCCTCAGTTTCACTAAAACAGTAGAAAGTTAAGAATTGCAGTGGAAGAACTTAGGCCGCTTGTGTTTGCTAATTGGACTTAAAGTAAAAGTAAGTTTTTTCCTGTCTTTGTAACAGGAGGTAGTTTTTCACCCTGGAGCAAAGGCTTGTTCACTGCAGTTAGGCTCTTACCCTCCCCTAGAGACTGGCGGGAAAGGTTATTTCTTTGATGATTACATTTCAGAGGGATGACTCCCAGGTCCTTGCAAATGATATTCCTAGGTTGTAAAACTGATAAAAGACTTTAAAAAAGAACTTTACTTGTCACAGAAGTAGAGAAAGTATTTACAATTATAAGTAAGTACTCTAAGAACAGGTAGATCAGCACCTAGAGTCTAAAGCGAAGGCCTCCTTGTCACCAAAACACACAATTGATTTCCCTTGAGACCAAATAAGCCTCGAGACATTTTATAATGAGAAGTTCGTCTTGAATCACATTGCCAACAACTTGCTTGTATTTTCTCCATTTTCCATGCCTGACACATGATGATTTTGGCTAGTGTTAAAGCCAGTTTCATGGTGTTTTTATTTTCTCACCTTTCATTCTAAAATATCACAGAATGCACCTTCTCAAATTAACGGCAGAGTGAGTCCTGCTGGCTTTTTGTTTATATTCATAGTGTTTTTCATATTAACTTTCATATGAAGTATTGATTTAGGTAGGCACTTTCTTAAAGCACTGTTGTCATCAATTGATGAATGTTTGGATGATATTATTAGAATTAAAAATTACATTATTTTATGCTAAATTATTAGCTCATTGGGAATTAAAATCATCTGTAGATGTTCCCATGTATATAGAGAACATGTCAACTGAAGATATACTAAAAAATTTAGGAGTAGATCTTTTTTTATCAGCAAAAGTACTACTCGTGTGCTACTTGTAATTCATTTGACTTATTAACTTTGCAATTTTGTCAATATTAATTGGATTTAAGATTATTTGAAGTTCTCATTATTTCAAAGTTTTCCATGAAATGGTTTAACATTAATATAGCAATTTGTGAGCTTTGCATTTTCATTTGTAGGTAACAAATCTGTACTTTAGTAGTGGTTATAATCTTAGCCAGTTAGCTGGGCGTGGTGGCACACACCTTAATCCCAGCACTCAGGAGGCTGAGGTAGGAGCATCCTTGTGAGTTTGAGACCTGCCTGGGCTACAAAGTGAGTTCAAGGCCAGACTGAACTGTATAGTGAGACCCTGTCTCAAAAAAAATAGGATCGGGGGTTTAGCTCAGTAGCTTAAGTGGGTGCAAGGTTGTGAGTTTGATCCCTGGTACCAAAAACAAACAAACAAACAAACAATCTTAGTCAGTTACCTTTTCTTTTTTGTTTCCTTTCTCTTTTCTTTTTGGATAAAATTCAATTTACTAATTTTAAAATTATTTCCTAGCTTATTTTTGCTTTTTAATTGACAGAATTATGTATATTTATTTTGTTCCACATGGTATTTTAAAATAAATGTAAATTGTGGAATGATTCCATCTACCTAACAAATGCACTACCTCAATTAATTATCATTTGATGATGAAATACTTGACATCACTGTCTTAGAATTTTTTAAGAACACAGTATATAGTTATTAACTATAGTCACTATACAATACAATGACAGTTCATTTTCAAAGAGGAAAATCTAATTCTTTATTGTCAAGTGAATGATCACTTGATAGAGTGCATTCACAATGATTTATAAAAATTATCTAAATCATCTTTGCAACCATCAATGTCCTAGTGACTGTAGCATCTAGACATTAGTTGAGGGACATTATTGTCTTCATTTACCTACTAAATGTGCAATAAGGAAGTTCATCTTGAAGTTGACTACTAAATCTTTGTTATGAAGTTCAGTTATTTCTAAATATAACCACTATTTAATTTCATATGACATTGTGTTGAATAATGGTTATGAGATTTCCTGTTATATTTCTGATATCATATGAATGTCTGCCATGACTTGAGTGGTTTTCATGTTGTTATTCAATCTGGATTTCTGAGCACAAAACATATTTAATGTTATATTTGTCTTCAATAGCAATTATAGCCAAGGGTATAGCTATGAACTTGATATAACTATCCAAGAAGATACAAGAAATGAACAATGTCTACATTGCACCATGTTTGGTGATAAATAGTAATGTTCTGAATGTATGACAACTGTATGGAATAAAATGTTTTCCACAATACAGTAGTAAGTATATTATTTCATACTTTTAACTTCAATTTGTGAAAATAATTAGTATATTTCAAGTATGGGTCTCAAGAAAATGAGGAAACAGGAACTATTCATCAAAAAATCATAGTAATTTGCTGAAGCTAAGCTTACAGTCACCATTAGGGTTACATAGGGAGGCTAGCCCCTGTATTTTGGCTTTTCCTGATGATCTGGAAATTCAGCAATTTCTAATGTTTTACTCTTTCAAACATGAGATACAAATTAATCACATATACAGGATTTCTCAAATTGGGGTATAGGATCCCCTTCTACATCTACACACTCTCTGTGCTGTGGAAATATTCTAGGAGGATCTTGGACTCTTCATGAGAAACTTAAATTTTTAAAAATTATATATTCAAATACATAAAAAATAAGGTAAACATATGAATTATCTGAATGACTATACCATGTTGTAACTGAGAACAGTGGGACCATTTAAAAGCCCATATCCATTTTATTGTTATGATTATTTTTTATTGTGGGCAAAAACATGAAATAAAATTTAGTAGCTTAAACATGTTCTAAGGGTGCAATATAGAAATGTTAGCCTTAATTACATTCTGGGGTAGCAGATCTTAAGAATTTCTCGTTTTGAAAAAGTAAATTCCTAGGGGTGGGAGATGTAGGTCAGCGGCACAAGCGCCTACTTGGCAAGCGTGAGGTCATGAGTTTGATCCTTGGTACAAAAAAAAAAAAAAGTTAAGCCCTGTATCTATTTAAGAATTCCCCTTTTTCTCATCCCATAAGGTCCTGTAAACCACCATTTTACCTTCTGTTTTTAAGAGTTTGACTATTTCCGATACCTAGTACACAAGAAGAATCGTATAGCATTTGTCTGTTGGTAACCGACTTTTTTCATATGGTATAATATCCTTGGACTTTTTCCATCTTAAAACATGTAAGAAGTTTTCCTTTTAAGTGTTGAAAAATATTTCATTGTATGCCTATACTGCGGAATTGCTGTAGCATATGGTCATCCATCTTTTACTGTTTTTAAGAAACCTCTACACCAGTCATGGTGAGCCTTTTAGAGACAAGGACCCAAACTGCATCACAAAACCCACTAATTTATTGTAAAGTGCCAAATTCCAATTAAACCTGAATACTGAAGTTTTGGTTTAGAAAAATTAGTTAATACACTAACATCTTTTAATACACATAACATCAGATAATACACTAACCTAAAAAAAAATAAATAACGTATGCCATAGTTTCACTACCACTGCATACTGTTTGGCATAGTAGCCATATTGTTTTATATTTCCTACAAAAGTATGTAGGTTTTCCAATTTTCTCATGTCTGTCACAGAACTTATGAATTTATGTATTTTTGTTAGCTTGTTTGTTTTTATTTTAAGTTTTTGATCATAGCCATTCCAATAGTTGTATAATAATATTTCCTTTGGTTGTATTTTGCATTTTTTTAAGGTGAGTGAAGTTTACCATATTTTACTATGATTGTTGACCATTTGTATAGTTGAATTGAAGAAATAATAATCAAATCTTTTACCTACTTTTTAAAAATATTTTTATCTTTGGATCATAGGGTTTTTTTTATATATTTTGAATATTAACCCTGTGTTAGACATGGTTTGGAAATATTTTTCCTGTTCTGATGTTTGCTTTTCCATTATCTTGATTATTTTGCTGAGTAGAACTTTTTGTTTCATATAGTGCCATGTGCCTATTTTTTAAAATTTGAAACAGAAAAAAGCAAGAAAAATGATAATACAAAATTTCAAAACAAGTCAATAGTAGAGTAACAATTTTTGATGCATTGCGCATTGTTATTTTCAAAGTAATTGCTCAGATTACAAGCTGTAGGCATGAAAAATGGATCAAACATTATAAGCACAAAACTTCCTTTTCAATGAACTAATAGAAATTAGTAGTATGACCATCTTAACTATCATGTATATATATATTTGTGTATTTTTTTCCATTTCATTTTCTTTTCTCCTTTCCCCCATCCCAGTTCCTCCTTCCTTTTGAACAGTTTCTTCTCATTTTGCAATATCTATTATACCTTTTAGAACTTATTTACTCTTTCCACTTCTTACACTAGTGAGACAATATGATGTTTACACATGTGAGCCTGATTTACTTCACTTATGAGTATGGTCTCAAGTTGCATCCATTTACATACAAAAATTTCTAATTTATTCTTCTTTATGACTTAATAGTACTCCATTGTATAAAAATACCACATCATTTTTATCCATTTCTCAATTAATGGGTATTTGGGTTGTTTCCAATATTTAGCTATTACAATTTGTGCTACTATAAACATGGGTGCACATATATCACTGTGGTTTGATGATTTTAATTCTTCTGGGAAAATACCCAGAAAGGGAATTCCTGGGCTGAATGGGGCCTCTAATTCTAGTTTTTGAGAAATCTCCATACTGATTTCCACCGTGGTTGTGCCACTTTACACTCCCACCAACAGTGGAAAAGGGTTCCTTTTCCCCACAGCCCAGCCAGCATTTGTTATCAGTCAATTTATTGATGATAGCCATTCTTTCTGGAGTGAGATGGAATCTCAGTGTTGTTTTAATTTGCATCTCTTTAATGAAATGACCAATGATGTTGAATATTTTTTCATACATTTATTTGCTGTTTGTAATTATTCACCTGAGAAATACATATTCTGAACCTGCCTGTAGGTCCTAAAAGAAACGGGGGTCTCGAGGAGAGGGCATGGAGATGGGGGAGGGCAAGGCTGGGGAGAGAGAAAGGAAGACAAGACAGGTATCTGATCAAGTCTTCGTTTATTGTGGAAATGTTCAAGGTTTATATAGAAAGGGGAGTGGAAGCTGTCATCGTATGGGGGCGTGGACAGGTCGTCGTCATTTCCCGGGGGGGACAGGGGAGGATCATGGGAAATGTAGGCTGACGCACCGGATGCCCACAGGCCAGAGAGGCGGGGTGGCAGCTGTGAGGCTTTACCGCTCTCTACAATATTCATTTCAGATGCCAATTTTGGATTGGGTCTTTGAATTTGGGAGGGTCTGATTTTTTTTCAATTCTTCGTATGTTCTATATAGAAGTCCTTTGTCTGAGAGACAAGACTTTTTTCTCATTCTGTGGGTTGTCGTTCACTCTATTAGTGATTTCTTTTGATGTGCAAAATCTTTTTCATAAGATGAGATCCAAGGTGTTCATTCTTCGAAGTATTTCCCATGCACTCTGGGTTTTGTTCATGAACTCTCTGGCTACAACTATGTCTTTAAGATTTCTATCTACTATCTCTTCCACCAGATTTATTGTTTCTGTTTTAGTATTTAGATCTTTGATCCATTTTAACTTTAGTTCAGTGCATGGTGATAGACAAGGGTCTAGTTTTAGTCTTCAACATGTAGAGAGCCAGTTGTTCTAGCACCAATTATTAAAGAAGCTATCTTTCTTCCAGTGGACATGTATGACCCCTTTGTCAAAGATAAGATAGCTGAGCAGGTTTGTACTTGTGTATGCATCTCTCCATCTGTTCCATAATCTTCAGGTCTGTTTTTTTTGTTGTTGTTGTTGCTCTTTTTGTTTTTCCAATATCATGCTGATTGTATCACAGTAACTTTGTAGTATAATTTCAAGTCAGGGATTGTGATGCCGCTTGCATTTTCTTTGTTGCCCTGGATTGTTTTTACTATTCTAGGTCTCTCCTGTTTCCAAATGAATTTTAAGAATGTTTTCTCTAGATGTGTTAAGTATGCTAATGGTGTTTTTATTGGTATTGCATTAAATCTGTATAACATTTTTAGGAGTATGACCATTTTCACTATGTTGGTTCTTCATATCCAAGAGCAAGAGATATCTTTCCATTTTCTCATATCCTCTTCAATCTCCTTTTTCAGAGTACTGTAATTTGCAATGTATAGGTCTTTTACTTCCTTCGTTAGACCGATTCCTAAGTATTTTTTTTTTTTGTGCTATTGTGAAGGGTGTGGTTTCTCTAGTTTCTCTCTCAGTGAGTTTATTGTTTTTGTTCAAGAATGCTACTGATTTTTGAGTGTTGACTTTATATCCTACTGTATTACTGAATTTGGTTATTAAATCTAGAAGTCTTTTGGTGCAGTTTTTGGGGTCTTTAATGTTGAGTATTATGTAATCTGCAAATAATGATAATTTAACTTCTTTTCTTATCCTTATTCCTTTCATTTTTCTCTCTTGTCTAATTACTCTGTCTAATGTTTCCAGAACTATATTGAATAGATGTTGTGACAGTGTCATACCTTGTTTCATTCCTCATTTTAGAGTGAAAGTTATCAGTTTTTGTCCATTTGGTCGGATGTTGGCTATTGGTTTGTTGTAGATGGTTTTTATCAGATTGATATAAAGACTATCTATTCATAATTCTGAAGGGTTTTTATCATGAATGAGTGTTGCACTTTGTCAAAAACTTTTTCCACACATACTTAGATGATCATGTGATTTTTGTCTTACACCCTCTTTAACTGGTTTAATTATAATTTTTTTGATTTTTGTCTAGTTGATCTATCTATTTGTGAGAGTGGGATATTAAGGTCCCCCACTACAAATGTGTCAGTGCTTATTTGGTTTTTCAAGTCTGTTAATTTTTTTAATGTAGTTGGGTGATCCTGTGTTTGGTGCATAAATATTTATGATTGTTATCTCTTCTTCTTGGAGTTTTCCCTTAACAAGTATGTAGTGACCTTCTTTGTCTCTTGATCAGTTTTGGCTTTAAGTTTGCATTGTGTGCAAATATAATAGCTACATCTGCTTTTTGTTGGGTTCTTGTGGCATGAAGAATTGTTCTGACTTTTAGTATGTGAATTTGATTTTGGATTGAATGTGTTTCTTGTATGCAGCATATTCTTGAATCTTGCTTCTTGATCCATTCTTCCAATCTGTTTCTTTTATTTGGTGAGTTGAGACCATTTACATGAATGGTTATAAATGGTATTTATTGTCTTTTTTTAAATGTTGTTTTCCTGTTGTTTGTTTCCTTTCTCCTCTGTTTAATTGCTTGCCCTGATTGGTGGCTTCTTTCCATGGTTTTCATGTGCTTGTAGTCTTTGTTATCTCTTTCTAATATGTCCTTCAGAGCATTCTGTAGAGATAGTCTAGTGGTCATAAATTTCTCCAGTCATTCTTTGTCATGGAAGTATCTTATTTATCCGTCACTTTTTAAAGATAGTTTGTGGGGTACAACAATTTGGGTTGAAGACCATTTTCCTTTTGAGGATGAATTACTTCACTCCAAGTGCTCCTTAATTTGAGGGTTTATGAGCTGGGCATGGTGACAAAAACCTTTAATCCCAGCACTCAGGAGGCTGAGGGAGGAGGAGTGTTGTGAGTTTGAGGCCGGCTTGGGCTACCATGTGAGCACAAGGCTAGTCTGAGCTACATAGCGTGACCCTGCCTTAAAAATCTAGGGCCAGGGGTTTGGCTCAGCGGCTTTAGCACCTGTCTGGCAGGTGCAAGGTTGTGAGTTTGATCCCTGGTGCAGGGAGAAAAAAAGAAAAAAAAATTGAGCATTTGTGTTGAGAACTCTGCTGTGATTCTGATGGGCTTTCCTTTATAGGTGATACGTTTCTTTTCTTAAGCTGCTTTTGATATTTTGTTCTTTGACTGAATTTCTGAAATCTTGATTATTATATGCCTTGGTGCAGATTTACTTTGTTAATGGCTATTTGGAGTTCTATATGTCTCATTTATTTGTACGTCAAATTCTTTGTCCATGTTTGGGAAGTTTTCTGTCATTATTTCTGTGAAGAGGTTTTTAATGGTTTTTGCGTTGTCTTCCCTGATTCCAGTCTTATGTTTTTCTTGTTTGCTTCATCCTGTAGCTGTTGGATTGATTTTTCATGGTCTTTTTCAAGTTTTAAAGTGTCTCCTTTTCCTGATCACTGGTCACATTCCTGTCTTCCAGCTCTGTTATTCTGTCCTTGCCTTCTTCATTCAGTCTGCCGTGTATATTTTCAGTGGAGTTTCTAATCTCTTGCATTTCTGTTTGGGTCTATTTTATTGATTTCATTTCTTGTGTATGTATGGCAGTCATGGTTTTCATTACACTCCTAAGCTCCTCTATTTGTTTATCTGTGTCTGCTTTAAAGTCTTTTATTTTGATAGTCATTTCTTTTTGCACTTTACAGGTTATTTTTTCCCTGGCCTCTTCCTTTTTTTCATTTTAGAGAGTTCCAGGGGTTGGCTTCCAATTTCCTCTATCTTTTTGTGTTCTGGACTTGTCTCAGATAGGCTGGGTTTTTGGGATGACATTTTGCTTCTTTGTCGTGTCATTTTCTATTTTCTATTTTATTTGGTTTTCTGTGTTGATGCTTGTAAATGTCTTATGCTAGATAGCCTTATCGCTGGTGTTGAGGCTTTCCTGGGAGCTGTCTGTTCCTCTGGATGTCTTCTAGATGTCTTTATGTCTATCCCCGGAATCTACCTTCCCAAAATATTAAGACTGAGGAGTTGTTATCTATTTGACTTAGGGCCCATTTATTTGGTACTGGACTATTGTAATGGTTATGACCCCTTATAATTACAGTATCATCATACAGGGAGGGAAAACTGGTTATAACGTATATGACATCCTGGTTAAAGTGGTTCAGTTGGCACTAACAATAGACTAAAGTACAAACAAAGTACTGACAAACTGTCATAAATATTAGCTTGACATCTATACCCATAAAAGGAAGGTCTACAGAAATATAATCCCATTTTTACTAAAAACTTGTATGCAGTGATTTTCCATTTAGTAGAGTGAATTTACCCTGTTGTGTGTGTGTGTGTGTGTGTGTGTGTGTGTGTGTGTGGGTGTTTAGGAAGATATGGGGTAGGATGGAGAGATGAGTGAGATTAAATACAGTAAAAGCAAGGTTGGGGGGCACAGGGTGATCATCCAGGTTTTGGGTAATTGTAGAATACAGCCAGAAAGCATTAGAAAAGAAGGCCTAGGAGTTTCAAAATGGACCAGAACAAGTGGAGACAATGTTTACTGGCATGAAAGTATCATAATGTCAAGTGAGATAGTTGATGAAAGAGAAGAGGATAATTAGAATAAAACAAAAAGAAAGGTTAGAGATTACTTGTTGACTATATTGCTAATGCTGCATGGAATAGTTCCATGCCTCTAGGTCTGTCTGCCCATCATGTGTGCCTTCAATGGAGTCCTACTGTGTCACTGGTGTTCCTGCAAGTCTGCAGGCCCTGAGTCCTGCCAGTGGAAGAAGGGAGTGCTGATTTCAAATTCTCTCACCAGTCATGCCAGCCTGAGTAAATGGAGGAGGGGAGGAGCGCAAACTCTGACTCCTCTCACCAGTCCCACCGTTCAGGGACTTTGGAGGAAGGGAGGAACACTCACTCTGACTCCTCTCATCAGTCGCACCATCAGTTAGTTTGTTATTTATATAAAGAATGCTATTGAGTTTTGAGTGTTGACTTTGTATCCAGCTACACCACTGAATTTGATTATTAAATTTAGAGGTTTTTTTTGTTGAAGTCTTGGAATCTTCTATGTAGAATATCATGTCATTCACAAATAATACTTTAATTTCTTCCTTTCTTATCCTTATTCCTTTTATTTCTTTCTCTTGTCTAATTGCTCTGTCTAATGCTTCCAGAACTATATGGAATAGGAATGGTGGTAGTGGACATCCTTGTCTTATTCCTGACTTTAGAGTGAAAGCTTTCAGTATTTGACCATTTAGTATGGTGTTGGCTGTTGGTTTGTCATAGATGACTTTTTATAAGATTGCGATAAAGACCATCTATTGCAATTTTCTGTAGGGTTTTATCATGAGTTGGTGTTGGGCTTTGTCAAATGCTTTATGGTGTCTTTTGAGATAATCATGTGATCTATGTCCTTGGGTTAGTAGATATGATATATTACATTTATTGATCTGCCTGGAAAATGCTACAAAGAATCAACAACTGGGATTTCATCTTATTAAAAAGGTTTTGCACAGGAAAAGAGTGAAGAAACAGTCCACAGAGTGGGAAAAAATATTTTTCTAGTTTTTCCTCAAAGAACTAATATCTAGACCTTAGAAAGACTGAAAATAATCAGATTCTCCAATTTTAAAGACCCAATCCAAAAATGGGCATCTGAGATGAATACACACTTCTCAGATAAGAAGTTCAAACATAAAAAATGTCAATATCAGTGATCATTCGAGAGATGCAAATTTAAACAATGCTGAGATTCCACCTCACTCCAGAAAGAATGGCTATTATCAGGAAATCAACCAATATCAAATGTTGGTGGGGCTATGGGAAAAAAGAACCCTTCTCAACTGTTGGTGGGAGTGTAGACTTGTGCAACCATTGTGGAAATCAGTGTGAAGAGTTCTCAACAAACAAACAAACAAACAAGGACTAGAGGTCTCATTTGACCACGCTATTCCCCTTCTTGGTATCTTCCTATAAGAATTAAAAGCATCATACCCCAGCAATATATGCACACTCATGTTTAGAGCAGGACAGTTTGTAAGAGCTAAATCTTGGAAATAGCCCAAATGCCTATCAACCAATGAATGGATATATATATATATATATATTAGAGTACTAAGCCATAAATAAGTATAAACTTTGGACACTTTTAGGTAAATGGATGCACCTTGAATCCATACAAAATATATTGGACACACATTCATTATTTCTTTAGTGTGAGAAATTGAAAGTGTCTATAAGGACCAAAAAGTGTAATAGATATTGTGAAATCAAAAGACATTGTTCAAATGGAAAGGGGAACTAGGGAAAGGGGAGGGGAGAAGAAAGAAAGGAAAAAGAAAAAAAAATAAGGAGAATAAATGGAAGCAAAGCTTTTGTAAATAAGGAAGGGAAGAAAGGTTGATGGGAGGAAAGAGAAATGGAGGAAGGGGGAGGAATCACAATATATCATATACAGGTACAAATTCCCTGTGATGAGTGTGATCATTATGTATATCTAAAATGTACCAATAAATTCCTGTCATCTTGTTTTAAAGTCCTATATTGCTATTTTTGTTGTCACTTTGTTTTTGCTGTTGCTGTTGTTTGTTTGCTTTTTGCTTCTTCTGTTTTTTTTCTCTTTAAAATGAAATAAAATAAAATATTTGATTTATCTGGAAAATTTCTAAAAATAAAAAAAAGAAAATCTTATTGATATTCTTTTATAACATGATGAATTGCTTTTATCTTGCTATTTTCAATTCTTTTCTGTAAATTTTGATGTTTGTTTATACTTGTATTAGTGCAGGCCTCTTTAGAGGCATCTTTGTTGGCATCATTTGAATTTAAATTAATGGTCTGTTTTCTTGTTCAGATTTGGGCAATTCAGGGACAGTAGTTTTTCAAATAAATTTTTTGCCATGTTTCTCTTTATGACTCCTTCTGAGACTACAATAATTTGTATATTGATTTGTTTTATGCTTTAACATAAATTCTTTAGGCTTTCTTCATTAGTTTTTTTAAATTGTCATTCCTGTCACTTTACCATTCAGTCTTTGAATTCATGGATTCTTTCTTCTGCTTGATCAAGCAAGATATTGATTATCTCTAGCGAATTTCTCCATTTTGTAGTTAGATTTTTTTTAGCTCAAAGATTGTTTGGCTCTTTTTTCAAGTTGTATCTCTTTGTTGATTTTGTTTTGTTGAGACATTGCTTTTCTGATTTTCTTTACTTGTCTGTTTATGTTCCTTTACAACACATTGGATTTATAAAAATTATTGTTTAAAATTCTTTGGTAATTCATAGATTTCTATATCTAATTTTGATTTCTTCAGATTTACTTAATTTTTGGTCCACCATTTTCTGTTTCTTTGTGTTCTTCATTAATTTTTAAATTTTTGCTTTTGATGAAACAGCTACCTCTCTGTTTTTATGGCATGGCTTCATACAGAAGTCCTTCTCATAGAAATTTAGTTAGTGATTGTAGAGTCCTCTTAAAATTTTTCATGGGGATGTATGTTTTCTGACCTTGCATGTGTAATTTCCCAATTAGAGAAGTATGCTTGTTTCTTTTTCAAGTATGTGAGTGTCTTTCTCCCTCTAGTGTCTGATTCTGTGTGATGTTGGTGATTATCTGTCTGCAAGTTACTGACCTCACTTTAGTTTTCTGTAGCTTTCAAGCCTCCAAGGTTTGTCTTTTCCATCAAAGTTCAGAGCCAAGTGAAACAGAAGCCAATCCTTTAAATAGTCTCTCAGAAATTTTATAATACTGGGAAGAAAGCTCACTGTTTTCTTTGCATATGGTGAAAGAAACCATGAGCTTGGTGCTTTTTCCCAATTACAGTTAGCCATACCGGCTTCTCCATAAAATTACAAGTTCTCTGGTGCTTCTATAATCTTATGGGCTATGTTTTGTTCAGAGTGGACCCAAGGTATCCAAAATATGTGAGTTGAAAACTGGTTACTCTGGGAGCTGCCTACTAGTCGGAATGATGTATATACTTTCCATTCTTCTCTTTCCATCCCTAAAGAGAAGATGCAAGTTGAACTTTTTCTCCAAATCTCAAACTGTGTTAGTTTGGAAGACAGGTTGATGCAGTTGAAATTAATTGGCTTTTTTAAACCATTTAAATGTGGCTGGACATCAGTCTGGACTTGTCTGTAGTGTTGTAACTTTCTAAATGTGTTTTTGGGGACCTGTTGAAATATTTTGGACTACA
The DNA here is from genome assembly GCA_004363535.1 of Dasyprocta punctata. Taxonomy (NCBI): domain Eukaryota; kingdom Metazoa; phylum Chordata; class Mammalia; order Rodentia; family Dasyproctidae; genus Dasyprocta; species Dasyprocta punctata. The sequence continues at coordinate 15,230 of RJWM01011969.1, forward strand.
TATTGTCATTAAGTCAGTGTTTCTATGGGCCAAACATATTCCTGGGTTTTCTATTCTACTATCTTTCTGATGTCACCTGCCTATAACTGTTTTTGAATTTAAGATCAACCTGGTTCTAAGTAGTAAGGTTCCGAAAAATCTGCTGATTTTCTTGGGCCAAACTATTTTTTTAAATAATTTTAAAAAATGAGAAAGATAACACAATGCATATACCAAAAAGTATGTAATTTCCCCAGAAAAGATGGATGAAAACCCTGAAATCAAGTCAAATACATACAGTGATGCAAATGCATAGTCAAGTGAGAAACTAAGTTTCATCATGTCAAACTTTTCTTTTATAATTTTTAATGAAAATCATTTGGTTTTATAAATGTTTCAAGGGTTAAGAGTGAGGATAAGTAATTACAAGCCAGTAGTGTTTTATTTTCATTGGCAAATAAGAAAATAATTGAGTGCCTTTGGTATTTAAGTGATCTATGCACCCAGTAAAGGGTATGCTGTGTATTGAATTATTGCCTCTAAGCTCAGAATTAACCCTTTTGTTTGATCTCTTAAAATAGACCCAACCCTTCCAAATAGTTTTTTCTTTTCCATCTGGCTTTGAAGCTTTACCAGTAAAAAATAGTTTTTTGTGCCTGGCTCATGTAGTTCATGGAGGCCAGCAACTTTCTCTTTGTATTATTTTGGATTGGTTTGTAGTGCAAAAGGCAGTTTAGTTTGTTATAAGCAGACAGTCAGTCAGTAAGGGGCAGAGCCTAAGACAGTGTCAGCTGGTTACAAAGAAAATAGCACTTACACCAAGTTAATAGATAATTCAAGCCATACAACTAGTTAGACTTTAAAATTATGAAAACAAAGAGAAAATTGATGAAAAGTTAAAATGAGAACTCTAATTCTCAGAAAAAGAACTTCTTAGGCAAAATATACTCAGTTAACACCTCCTACATACCTCTGGGCTACACTTTGAGGAATTTCAAAATGCAGAGTACCTGGGTTCTTTTAAAACGAGTCTTCCCTAGCTGAGTAACTAATTTTCTTTAAATTCTATATTACATAACCTAAACTGGAAAACCACTAAACTCTTGCAGCCTGCTTAGGACCCCTCCTAACTGGGAGCTATTTTTCTTCTAACTTGCAATAAACACTTTCCTAACTTTCTCCTTTTTCATGCAATTTCATTCTTCAACTTCATAAGACAATGAACTTTATTTGTATGGTAATAACTGGTTCAGTGGCAAAAGTGTTTCTGGTGATATCTCCCCATGAATAGCTTCCCCTTTCATAGTAAAGGACATATTTGTGTCAAATTCTACTGATGGAGTACTACTGATTTCTTTGCCATAACATGAGCTACCACTACAAGCTCTAGATATCAGCCTCTGAAACCTCAGCCTTGAGTGCTCTATCTCAAATACAGAAGTACTGGTTGATCCTTATATTTACTTATTTTGGATTTTTAAAGTTTTTTTTAAATAGTTAATATTTTGCTTGTAATAGTAGTCCTTACCCTAAAAGCTAATAAATTTTTACCCTAAATGCGGGGTCTCCACATTGTCTGTTTTCACTTTTTTTTTTTTTTTTTTTGGATCTAGACAGATATAGCAGGCTTTCCATACATATATGCAGCAATAAAGCAAATGGAGAAAGCCAGGTGTAAGGCTCTAATTGGAACTGACTCTCCCAGCCCCCAACTTGTTTGCCAGCAGAGGCATTATTTTCAGCAGGGAACTTAGCACCAGACTACCACTGGCAAACAAAGGATATAAAAAGTATTAGGATAGGACAAAGAATCTTGCAGGTCCTCAGACATCTGGAGACACTTGAAAATTTACAACAGACCCTCAAAGACATTGCCACTGAATTACATGACTACCAGAGAACTTTGGCCACAGATTTTGTTTTCTTAAATCTTCCCACTTAATGTCCCTTGCCTTCTTTAAATCCATATAAAAAGAGCCTGCTTCTCTTCGTTCCCCATGATGGTATTTTGCCCTCTGTCTGCCTGTACCCAGGCACAATAAATTCCACACTATGTTGACTCTGCATAAGCCTGGTGGTGTTAGTTGGTCTCTTCCTCTTGCATTCCTTACAGCAGGGAGAAAATGGACTCATCTATAGCATTAACTGAAATCAGAACCAATAAAGCTGTAGCTGTCAAAAGCATATTTATATTTTGAAATGTAATTTGCAAGAAAACATTTTCTATTATGATAATTTAATGTTATTAATTTACATTTATTTTATTTGTTTATAATTTAGAATGTTGTGCTTATTTAGTATTATGAAAATTATAAAAAGCTTGAATTTATTTCATTACGCATTCAAGTAACATTAAGATATAAGGGGTTCATTCCTGTTGGGAATTGAATTTTGTGTTCCCCAAAATTCATCGCTTGCTGTTCTGATACTGAATATCTCAGACAATGAACTTCTTTGGAAATTGAATGGTAACAGATATAGTAAGTTAGGGATTTGAGGGATAAGTGGCCCCTAATCCAATATGACTTACATTCTTATAAAAGGGGAAATTTGAACATGTGCATTCATAAAGCAAGAGCATTATGTCCTCATAATGATGACTTTCTACTATTCAGGCAGGGGACCTGGGGGCAAATCTCTTTTCTAGGAGCTTTTAGAAAGATCCACCCCTGTAAACAGTTTAATTTTAGTTTTAAAACTTGAAGTAAAAAAATTCTATTGTTTACATAGTCCAGTTTTTAGTATGTTTTTACAGTAGCTCTAAACTAATGCAACCTCTGATTGAAGTTATACAAAGTGTATGGATTTTATTTAAAAATTTGCTCAATAGTCTCAAAGATTTCTAACACAATTATTTGCTTAGTGGAAAAAATTATATGCTTTATTTTTAAACTTTCATTTCCTTTACTAATTGCCCATGACTTTACTTGTGTTAGGGTTTTCTGGCAATAGAGAAGCAAAAGGAAAGAAAAAGAACACCTTTATTGAGGACGTGGAGAGGAGCACACAACTCATGGGGTTGGGCTTTCTCCTCTGCCAGATAGAGAGGGGACTGAGGCTTATGTGACCTCTGACTGGAAACGGTGCTTGGGGTGGGCATGAGGAACTGATTGGTATTCTCTTTGTGCCCACAGGAAAGGAAAGAGGAAGTTGCAAGCAGGGCTGAAGGGGTATTAGGAGGAAGTGGTGTTCAAGGTAAGTGTCTTTTTTGCTTTGGCCTTCCACCACGTTAGACCACCGCCATAATGTCCAGTAATTTATACTAGGGCAGAAACTGTTGATTTGCACTATTATTTACTCAATTAACTAGCACTGGAAAGTATCTGATTTAAAAACAGTCTTCATAATGTCACTTTTTTTTGCTCTTATTTTTCCTTTTATATATTCATGTAACATTTAAAAAATCAAAAATCTTAGGAATAAAACAAACATCATAGAGAAAATTATCAAATTATAGCACATATGAATATGTTATATAACTAGATTATAAAAATACTTGTAACAAAAAAGTGCAAAATGAAGTGCACTGCATTCTTTATAATTGCTATAGTACTTACAAACTATCCTTTCTTTTTGTGATCTCTTCCTTTTTTAATCCTTCATTTTTATTTGTTGATGCTTCTTACTGTTATTTTCCCTGTATTTCTCTCCTGGAAATGTATTATTTTGTCCAAACTCACATAAAATGTTTTGTTGAAAGATAGTAATTATTTAATGAGATATTAGCAAATTTCTTGCACATCACTTGTGTTCTTAGAACAAAAGAAAAATGGGAAGTAGTCAAGAAACCAATAATACCACCAGAAAGAAAAAGAAATAACTCCAAGATTCAATCATTTTCTATACATCCTATTTGCTTATTTCTATGACTAATGAATGTAGTATGGAAATTATTCACACTCCAGCAGCAACCTGGATGCAAACCCATTTGCAGAAGTCCTTGAATAAGAATAAAATTCAGCATTCATTCATTTCAAATGCAAACAGTGGAATCTGAGTAGGATGAGAGTGTCGGAGTGAAAGGGCGTGTTTTCAGGCATTGCAGAAAGCTGTCATGGTGACTACGTGGCAAAGCATCTTACTTATTTATAAAAGTAAATATGAAAAAACAGTCTGGCATAATTTGTGATTTTTACTCCTGTCAATATTAGATGGAGAACATGTACTGAAAAATTGTAGTCATCAAAACGCTGGAAAAAAGTACTAGAGGAAGAATAGGATATCATGAAGCTGTAACTTTACAACAGTGAAGATAAAAAATGTATTCATCTGCAGGTTACTAGAGATTCCTGTGACTGATAATTGCTGGAATTTTCTGTATTAGAGGCAAGAAGACATTTTTTAAGCTCAAAATTAAAAAACATGTCTAGTGAGTTCTGATTTTTATTAAATTAGGCATCATACGTCTCATAATGATAATTTTAAGCTCATTTTTCTCACAGGTATTTTTTTTTTCTAGTACTTCTCTTGACTATCATAAATTTAAGTAAGTAGCAAAGAAATAGAGTGCATTGAAATCTGTTAGATATCAATTATAAAAATAACCATCAATGTAATTGTAGAATATGCATTGTTCAGGGCAGAGTGCATTAGTATAAAGTCTTACTGAAACTAATTTGACAAGTATGAGATTGAAACCCTGTTCTTGAAATAGGGTAATAAAATGCCCAACCTACTATATGTCTGGTCTGAGTTTGTGTTTTCTAAAATCAAAGAATGAATTTTAGGATCAGAGGTTAAGAGCAAAATATATTTATTGAGAGAAAGAAAGCTTCTATCTGAAAGACAGAAGGGCTCTCAAGTGGGTGGCAAAAGACTTATGTTTTTCGGGGACTTTTATAGACTAAAACTGTTGGGGCACAATTACAATGTAGAAATGCATTCATGAGATGGTAAACTTATAGATATTTCATGATCATTTAGAGGCCTCTGACCAAGTTGCTGTTCTGCTGTTTCTGCTAAATTCAGTTGACCCTGACAGTGTCAGGGGCAGATAAGCACTAAGTCAGAGTAATTGTCTATACCTTAAGACACCCTGGGCTGATTCATGCTCATTTGATAATGGTAAAGGCCCTCTCTCCAGAACACTTCTATGTTATGGTAATGCTATTTCTATATTATGCTAATTCCCTTAACTGTACTCATTCAGTAAAGACTCTCTGTCCAGAACACTTCTATATTATGGTAATACCTTTAACTTGTGCTCATTCTGTAAAATCCCCCTCCCATGTTTTCTGGAGTGTTTCTATTGGTCCAAGACTAGCCTGTCTGTCAATATATGATTCAATGTATGTAACCAATCATGTAATGTTTGGTCACTTGCTTTGTACCTCCCACTTCTAATTCTATATAGACTAAACTTCTTCCTGATTCAGGGTGGTTGCTTGGGAGGAATTATTTCTGCAATAGTCCACTGGCATGAAATCCAACAGTCCACTGATGTAAACATTAAATGCTGCCTTCTTATCTCCTCGATGCAAAGAGTCTTCCTTTTGGCTTGGTTTGGTTGGTTTGGTTTGGCTTGACTTGACTTGGGAAATTTCCCGCAACAAAACCATGAGGTGAGATGAGTCCAAGGTAGGGAAAACATGGGAACTCAGAAGGTGGGCATAAGATAAGACATTACTATGGTTAACCAATAAGATTAATTGTTCAGGTAAAATTGACTAAATCGGGGACAAATGAAAAAGTGAGTCACGCATCAAGCGGGTACACTTAAAGAATAGTGACTCCTTTTGTAGGGGGCTGGGATGGTGATTCCTGGCTTCCTCAGGGTGATCCATACCTATTTAGAATATCAACCCTTACAATGTGGGTGTATTTGTTTGATCTTTTGTCTTGAGGCTTGGCCCAGAGTGGGAGGTATCTGTCTTCTCCACAGTTGGAAGGTATCTGGTCTCCTGTACTGGTTCCTTTAAGGACCTAGCCCTATCTGACTGCCTATAATATTTCTATCTAACTCACTTGCCTGTAGCATTCTGGCCAAATGAGTCCCTTACGCTACTGCTATGCCTTCTGTATGGGTTAGACCCCAAGGTCCTAGTGCTTGGTGATTATGCTTAATTGGCTCTTAGGGCTTTCTTGGGGGATTGTGGAAATACCCAATTAGCAGCAAGAAGTTGATATTTCTACCAGGGTTCTCATTTCACTTTCTACCATATTTAGAATCTAAATTGGATGAAAGTTTTGAGGTGAATTTCCCCACAATGGTATGCATTTTGATGTGGAATGATCAGATAAGAGGGTCCTTCCTTGGTGACTAAAGAATTTGCTTGCACTATAAAATAATAGTTCCCACTGGGATTCTCATCTCAAGATTAGCTGGAGAAATTCCTCTAAGAGTTTAGTCTGTGAAAAATGGTTTGTTAGTAGGACCACCTATGACCCCACTCTTCTAAGTTATAGGAATAAGGAGACTGGCAAAAGAGAGGCTAGATGACATTTTTAAGAAACTGGTTACAGAACTGCAGTCAGACTTTGATGTAATTTTTTAAAATCAGTGGCATGTAGAGCAAAGAAGTATGTTTTTTTTTTATCACTATAGAGAAATATTTGTCACAGGCTATTACTTAGAAAAGAACATTTATTTAGCTAATGCTTTTGCAGGTTCAACATCCAAGATTAGGTGTCAGGACCTGGTAATGTCTCTAGTTTGACCTTTGGTAAGGATAGCATATAGCAGCACATCAGTCATGGGACTAGATATGAAAAGGTTCCCAAAGCTGAGATGAGGAAATTAACCCATCCTAAACATGGACTATTTGAAGATGTGCTGCTTCCCATGGTAGAAAAAAGAATTTCCAACACATATCAGTAAGAGGAATGGGAAGGATTTGTTGGCAAAAATTTTAGTGCACACTCAAGAGTGAAGTGTGAGTCTGTGCTCTCTTAATGAGAGGTGTGCTACAATTCGGAACTGGAAACATTTATGTGTCTTCAGCAATGGAAATGGAACTGGAAGCATTTATGTGTCTTCAGCAATGGAAAGCTGCAGAAACTGTCAATCTACAGTGTTGTTCACGGTTTTTTGGGTGAGAAATAATGGCCTACCACACTAGGACAATGGTCTATTCATAGAGGAAAGCCTAATTTATAGGTGAAAAGGTGTCTATTCACTGGTAAAAGAGGACCATTTACAAGTAGAACGATAGTGGTTGAACCCATTTCTGGGCAGAAAGGAATTGCCCAGACTTACTTTTTAGGGGAAGATTTAAATTAAAAAAAAATTTAGATTGGATTTGTGTCCTGAAACTGCAGTTTTCTTTGTAAAAATTGTAATTTTCTTTTTTTCCTTTTTTTTGTATCTTTATTTCTTTTATCCCATCTGGGAGTGTGTGAGTTAGGAAATTAGGACAGAGTTATACCTGACCTGGGAAAGAAGGTCGACCAGAACAGCTCTGAGCCTTGCAAATGGATTTCTCTTGAGAACTTGAGCAGAATTTTGGTACATTAACTTGGGTGTGAGGTTAGTATGGGAAATATTGAAAACAGACAGTCACTATTAAGAGCTCCCTCTCATGCATCCTCACAGTGGTACACCCTGTAGTCTAGGGTGATGATGGAGAAACTTCATGATAACAAACAGCTGGCTGTAGCATGCATGCTGTAAGTTCACCACCACTGGGTCTAGGGTATATTTTTATTTTTATTTATCTTCCCTTTTTACTTGACCTAAACTTGCTCTGCACAACCCTTTTACCTCAACCTTTTGTGTGTGTGTGTGTGTGTGTGTGGGGGGTGTCTTTTCCTAACTTAATAAATGTGAAACATTGCCACAGTTTTTGCTTGCTTCATTCAATTCTTTTTTTTAGGATGGAAAGGACCTAGAAATCATCTCTAAGTAGAGATTCCAGCACCCCAGAATCCAGTAACTCTCTCTTTCTCTCTCTCTCTCTCTCTCTCTCTCTCTCTCTGTCTCTCTCTCTGTGTGTGTGTGTGTGTGTGTGTGTGTGTGTAAGAGGTATCTAAGGGCATGATAACCATGACCCAGGGCCTTGCCACCAGGCTCTATCTTTCCCAGTTTCCATTATTTCTGTTGTGGAAAAATTCTCAAGTCAAACTAAAAGGTGATTCTTTGCACTAAGGAGATAAGAAGGCAGTGTTTAATCTTTATGCCAGGGGACAGTTGTATGATCATTCCCAAAGGTAACAACCTTGAGTTTACAAAGAGCTTAGTTTATATATGGAAGTACAAAGCAAGTGACAAAATATTACATGATTGGTTACATGCATTGAGTCATATATTGACAGGCAGGCTAGTCTTGAACAGATTTGTTAAAACAAAAGAATTGTTTATCATAATATAGAAATATTCTGGGAACAAGGGGAGGGGGCCCTTACAGAGTAAGAATAGTTAAAGGTGTCCTTGACTAGCCTGCCTCAACACTTCCAGTATTACCACCTGGCAGATCAGGTCACTATGAATCCTTGACAGACACTCAAAGTACACTCAAAACATGACAGATTATGACAAAAAGCTATTTTAACCATGTGGCCACTTTTAGGGTTTGAAATAATTTATAATTATTGAAATGCAAAAAATTTCTAGGTTTTTAAATTGCATTTCTCATTCGGGTTAGGCATAACAAGGGAATTTAAAGTGTGTTTTCTGTATATGAAGCACTGTTTCTTGCTCTGGGGGAGTTTATAACTATGTAGAAAAGAGATCAAAAGATAGAATATTTTGGGTGATTATTCCTAAAATTACAAATAAATGTTTAATTCAACATCTAGAGACAGAAATTTTATTCACTTCTACCGTGATTCAATACTACCGTTATTTTCCTAACAAAATTTCAGTTGTTAATCTAACACTTAAATTCCTTCAATAGCTTGCTTCTTACCCCAGCATACTGAATCTTAGATTGGTTTTGGAAACTTTATATGAGCCTCACCATTTCTGCCCAGGAGCAAGATATATTTTTTCTTGGATGCTGCCATTTAAAAAAAAATATATTTGTTGGGCTTGTTTAATTTCATCAGTGGTGTGAAACTGAACTTTACAAAGAAGCAGGTATCCTACCTACCCTATTCATTTTTGTATCTCTTAGAAACTAGCTTATCGTAGAGTTCATTGTAAATATTCAATGAGGATTTCTGGGATATGTGAATATTAATACTTCTGACTGATGGCACATCGGCAGGTAATACACCAAAACCAAAAGGAGAAGTGTTATCTCTTAGTGTGTGCAGAGACCTACAATCTTGGCTTATGATGTGTTACTTAGGAAGGGGATTAATGAAATTTTCAAAGACTCCATTTCTACTTTCAGAATCAACTGTAGTAAGGAGGAGATCAAGAAATGCTAACATAGGAATTATCAAACTAAACCACTCACTTCAAATAGTGCTGCCAAGCACTGGAGTTTCCTAAACTTGTGATTTCTCCTGCCTCTTCCTCCTCCTTCTCCTCCTCTTTCCATTCCTTTTCTTTGAATACTTTCTCAGAGTCTAATACCCTAATGGTAGATTTTTATAATCTTTTTGTGCCAAACTTTTTCGTAATTTGTTTTTTTTTTAATTTTAAAAACACAAAAAAAAAAAAACAAAAAAAAACACACACACACACACACACACACAACGATACAGAATTTCAAAAAAATAGAAAATTAGCACTAGTTAGTATATTGCATATTGTTACCATAAAAGAAATTGCTCAGATTACAGGATTTAGGTATGAAAAAAAATGATCAAACAATCAAACAATGAAAATACAAGGCTCTGCCTGCTTGTCCTCCACAGTCTACACAGGTTTCCTTACTCCTAAGCTCTCCTCTGTCCTATCTCAGCTAATTCAAAACCACAGGCTTTTTATCATTGCATTCTCATTAACACTTTCCTTATAATATGATCTGTGAATGTAACATATTACTTAACACATTGGGGAAAGTTACTGCTTTCTATAAAAATTGTAAAATAACACAATATTCACCTGCTTCCCCTGGAAAAATTAATGGTTAAAAGGATCATATAGACTGGTGAACAAATGGGTGGATAGATGAATGGTTGAACAGACAGATAAATGTATGAATTGGAAAGGCAACTGCCCATTTCCATTAACTTGTCTACTTAGGTTATCCTCCAGTACTGCTTGTTGTCCAAACAGTACCTTAGATAGGTGAGTTTAAAAACTCTGTAGGAAAGAAATAATAGCAAAAAAAAAATAATTTGAAATACATAGAAAGGAATTTATCCAAGCATTTTGGTGTGCATTCTTAGCTATTTGTCTTATAGAACGATATATCAAGTCACTTAAGATTTTTTATAAAGCTGGAGTACAGGTAGTATAGATTCTAAAAGTGAAACAACAAGAAAAAGAAAGTTCATGACTGTTTTGATTATGATTTTCCTTAGTTTTTTTCTACAGTATATCAATGCAGTATAACAATATAAGATACATCTGTGTACTCACGAATTAGTAAATTATTAAGCAGTTTTTTATGCCCCTCAAGTGGAAAATATATTTGTTTTCAAATTTGTGTAATACCAGAATTTGTAATTGCCTCTAATACAAACCTACTGATTTAAACAGAAATAAAACAATTACTTTAATATCTTACTGCACTTGGCTTCAAGAATATACCAGCAGAGTGAATGAAGCTGGCTTTGAAATGGGCAGTCTTGTTCAACTGCAATATTGCATAACTACAGTATGGAACTACAAGTAGTGTGACATAACTACAGCTACATATGGAAAGTTCAGGATTTAAAATGATGACTTCTTGTGAGAAGACAATAAACAGTGGATCTGAGAACAGTGAAATTTCAGTTGAGTCATCATCTCACTTGTGACAAATTTTAAATGCAATCTGTTTAGCCCAGAGCATTACCATTTCTGGAGACTATATAGGGCATTTTGCTTACACTTTTGTAGGCAGCTTGTTGAAGAGGATCCAAGGAGAAAATAATCCCATCTCATACTTTGGAGCATTTTTATGGAGGGTTTCTTCTTTAACAAAATACAGTAGTTATTTTTTTCTCTGTTGACTGTTACCTCTTCCTCATAGGATGACTTTCTACAAGGTCAAATGTTCTACATTCACAACCCATATAGCAAAGTATCTTAATATTTTGCCCATATTTCTTGAAAAAAGATTAATTATTTTTTACTTTTTGGTGGTTCTTAGGAGACAAATCTCCATCACCATCTCACATTTCTGCCTATCTTGCAAACAGAAGCACTGACTGCTTTTTCTCTGGTGTAATTCATCAAGTATATTTGTGTAACAAACAACTTTCAGGATACAGTGTCTTTCTCCAGAGCAAAGGAGAAGTGTTTACTGCCCACTAAAAAGATGAAGATTCTCTAAGCGTAGCCTTTTTCTCTTGAAACACAAACACTGAGCATGCAAGTAACATCTGGCCTTTTGACCTTTACCCTGTGGAAATTGAGATTTGAAGATGCTATTGCTCTGACTACTATTACTAGGAATATATATTACAAATAGTAACATACCTATTACTGCTGTGAGTTGTAACATTTTTTATCTCAGATCCAGGAGACAGTGTCTTCTTTCTGTGTGTGTAAGATCAGAGCTGGTTAATTTGTTAGCATCAAAATATTGTAACATCTCATTTCCATCGCAGTGAGAATTGTAAGGTAAGATATATTAAGCAGTGTGATATGGAATTAATTAATAATCCTTTAGCTTTGACACATACTTGTTATAGCATATGTTACAACTGCTACTGAAGTCTAAGTTGTTGTATGGCAGATTTAGAATACTTCTAAGAAGTGCTTCATTATGATGTGGTATGTGCATTTATGCAGTGTTATAGCAGGGTAAAATTACATTTGTATAATGTATTGCATAGTTCTTCAAAACCAGGATACTGCGTCTTTTTGTCAAAAATTTGCTACATTTCTAGGTTTAATATTTTAATCTTGAGAAAAAAGTAATCTTGAGTTTTGTAACAAATATTTTTTGATGTTTTTATTGTAAATATTATAAAATTCCTCAATTATTTTCTTATTCTTGTGTCCCAAAGAAGCTATAATTTTTTTCTAAGGCATGTATTTGAAATACTCATGTTTAATAAAAATCTGTATTTGTTCAATGTGCATATATTTATATATTAGAATTAGATAATTTGAATATAGCTCATTACTATTATTATTGTAAATTCATGGACTATTATAATTTTGGAATTATTCTTTTAAATCACTAAGAAGCCTAATTTAAGAAACAATTTTTAAAAATTCAAATATGGTTTCATAATGTATATGTTTTTTATAAAATATTTTCACTTAGCACTTTCATAAAGATTTAAATACCTTTCACATCCTATAAATTTGATAAAAGTAATTCAGAATAATAATTTTATTATATTCAGAATTTTAAATTACTTGAGTAATGCAAATTCAATAAACACAACAGTGTACTTCATTATGCAAATTTAGTAGATTTTATGGCAATTTATAATGTCAGCGTCTGAAAATTATGTTAATAATGGGAAATATGTTTGAAATTGAATTATGCATATTTAGTTTTCTTCTTCTTTTTTTATGCCCTATCTTCCAAAGATCAACTTGGGTGATTTATCAGAGACTGGCAACTTTCACTGTAGAAAGGAAAACTTACACAAAAGAATCTATATGCTTTATTGTGTATTATGTTTTTTTTTCCTCTCTCTTAATTTCTCTTTGGTTCTTTGTTCTTTCCCATTTTCTTTCATATGTATGTACTTTTGTTGATTTCATTCATTCTTCTTTCCATGTTTCAGTTCTTTTCTTTTCTGGAGTTTTGCTCTTCTATTCCCATTGACTTCTTAGAAAAAAAAAAAAAAGAAACAAGGTTTCTTTTGGTTCAGGGTTCTGAGGACTGGGATGTCTTTTTTTAAAAAAAATTATTGCTATACTTTTAACAGACAGAATGATTGCATTCATCATAACAAATTTGTACATGTATATAATATATAGTTTTTCCACTTCTCTCACTTCCATTTAATACTTCTTTCCATCTCTCTTTACAAAACTTTGTTTTTATTGTTTTCCTTCCATTTTAAAAAACTTTATGATGCCTATTCCCTCCCTTTCTTTCCCCTTTTCTTGACCCTTGTTCCTCTTTCCACTTGAGTATTTTCTTCCTATTTCTCAATATCTAGCACCCATTTTTGTCCTTATTTACCCTTTAGGTTTCTCACATAAGAGAAACAATATGATATTTAAACACGTGTCTGATTTATTTCACTTAAGAGTATGGTCTCAAGATGCATGCTTTAACTCAAAAATGTCTCAAGTCTATCTTCTTTATGGCAGTGTAGTACTCCATTGTATATAAAAACCATATTTTCTTTATGCATTCCTCCATTTATGTGCTTCTGTGTTGTTTCCAAATTGTGCTGCTACAAACATGGTTATCATTATGGTACGATGCTTTTAACTCTTTGAGAAAGAAGAGGAAAAGCTGGGTCAAATGGATTCTCTAGTTTTAGTTTTATGAGAAAATCTCCATACTGATTTCCATATTGGTTGTACCAGTTTGAACTACCTCCAATGGTGGACAAGAATTCCCTTTTCCCAACAGCCTCACCAGAATTTGGTGTTGGTTGATTTCTTGGTGATAGGCATATTTTCGGGAGTGATGTGGAATCTCAGCGTTGTTTTAATTTGTATTTCTTGAATGATCAGTGATGTTGAACAGTTTTTCATATATTTATTTGCTGTTTGAATTTCTTTACCTGACAAGTAAGTACTCATTTCAGATACTTATTTTTGTATGAGGTATTTAAATTTGGGGGATGAGGGCTGATTTTTTTTTTGTAGGTTTTTATGTATTCTACATATTAATCCCTTGTCTGAGGAATAGCTGGTAATTTTTTTCTCAGTCTGTGGATTGTCTCTTCACTCTGTTGGTGATTTCTTTTGTGCAAGAGCTTTTAATATAGTGTGATCCCATATTTGTAATATTTCTGTGCAATCAGGGTTTTGTTCATAAATTTTTTGCCCACACCTATGTCTTCAAGAGTTTTATCTGTTTTAACTTCCAGCAGATTTAGTGTCTCTGTTTTAATATTTAGATCTTGATCAATTTTGATTTTAGTTTAGTGCATGATGGGAGATACGGGTCTAGGTTTAATCTTTATCATGTAGAAAGCCAGATTTCCCAGCACCATTTATTAAAGAGGCTATCTTTCTTCCAGTGAACATGTTTGGCACCTTTGCCAAGGATAAGGTTGCTGAGCATGTTTGGAGTTGTTGCTACATCTTCTAATCTATTCTATCGATAGTTGGATCTGTTTTATTTGCCAGTAACATGCTTTTTTTTTTTTTTTTTTGAAACCGGGAGTCAAACTCATGACCTCACACTTGCCAGGCAGGCGCTTATGCTACTGAGCTAAATCCCCAGCCCCAACCATGCTGTTTTTATCACAGTAGCTCTGTAGTACAATTTCAAGTCAGAGATTTTAAGGCACACTGCTTTGCCTTTGTTGCCTAGAATGGCTTTTGCTATTTTATGTCTCTTCTGGTTCAAAATGGATACTGTGATTGTTTTCTCTAGTTCTTGACATTTTGATTGGATTGCATTAAATCTGTGTAACAGTTTTATATATATAACATTAGTACAGTTTTGGAAATCTGTATAATAGTTTTTAAAAACTGTATAATAGTTTTTTGCTATGTTAGTTCTGCCTATACAAGAACGAGTGATATTTTCCATTTTCTGTTATCTTCTACAATGTCCTTTTTCTGAGTACTGTAGTTTTCAGTGCAGAGATCTTTTTCTTCTTTGTTAGGTTGATTACTATTTCATAATTTTTGATACTAATTTCTCTCTTAGTGATCTTGTTATTTCTGTACATGAATACTATTAATTTTTGAGTGTTGACTTTGCATCCAGCTACACTACTGAATTTGGTTATTAAATCTAGCAGTGTTTTCGTGGAGTTTTTGGGGTCTTCTAGGTAGAGTATCATGTCATCCACAAATAATAACTTAACTTCTTCCTTTTCTGTCCTTATTCCTTTTATTTCTTTCTCTTGTCTAGTTGTTCTGCCTAATGTTTCCAAAACTATATTGGATAGGAATACATTCTTGTCTTATTCCTGATTTTGTTCCAGCTTTTGATCATTTCGTATGATGTTGGATTCTGATTTGTCATAGAAGGCTTTTATTAGATTGAGATAAAGACCATCTATCACAATTTTCTATATGGTTTTTTCATGAATGAGTGTTGGACTTTGTTAAATGCTTTTTCTGTGTCTATTGAGATGATCATGTGGTTTTTATCCTTGATTCTTTTAATACAATTTATTACATTTGTTGATTTCTGTATGTTGTGCTATCCCTGCATCCCTAAGAAGAATCTTACTTGGTCATGGTGTATAATAGTCTTGATGATTTGCTGCATTCTGTTTCCAGTATCAACGATTTTTGCATCAAGGTACTGCTTGCTTCCAGGAATGGGTTTGGGAATATTGTTTCCCTTTCAATGTTAGTAAAATTTAATAGTTGTATTAGATAATATCTAGTTTTCTTTTATAATTCAACAGTGAATCCATCAGGACCTCGGCATGTCTTTTTGGTAGTTTTTAAATTGTCTTCAATTTCATTGACTGATATTGGATTATTTAGAATTTTTATATCTTTTGATTCAGCTTTGGTAATTCACACACATATATATATATATGTAGGAATCTGTCCATTTTTTCTGTGATTTCCATCTTAGAGTATATGTTCTCAAAGTTGGTGTTAACAATCTGGATTTCTTTTTTTTTTATTTTAGACAAAAGGAAAACAAGAAATCAAAACATAACAATTTCACCCCAACCAACAAAACAGCAACAATCATCAGCATATTGGATATTCCCAAAAATTATTTAAGGCAAAAAGTACAGACATGGAACATTATCTAACTAATTGTTAGCATAATTGTTTTCATATGAACATTTCACATTAAAAATAAAATCTGAAGGTGACCCTGAAAAATTACATTTTACTCAAAATTCTTTTTCTCTGTCACACCAAATTTTTTATATACATAGATTTTGTTTCAGATGACATGGTACTCTACCCAGAGGATCCCAAGAACTCCACACCTGTCTTTTTGTGACAGCAACGTATCTCCCAATACAGTTGTATTACGTCTTACTTGATTTTTCATGTCGATTAATAATTGTCTTATATAACTGGGTGGACTAGTATTTGTTGCATTATTATCTCTTCCTCTTAGATTGTTCCCTTACCAAGATATAATGACCTTCTTTGTCTTTCTTAATCAGTCTTTGCTTAAAATTAAATTTATCTGTAAATAGCATAGCTACCTCTGCTTTTTTCTGGACTCCTGCTGCATGGAGTATTGTTTTCCATCCTTTAACTTTCAGTCTATGAGTATCTTTTTAAATTAAATATGTTTCTGTATACAGCATATACAAGATCTTGCTTCTTGAT
Source organism: Dasyprocta punctata (assembly GCA_004363535.1). Lineage (NCBI taxonomy): Eukaryota > Metazoa > Chordata > Mammalia > Rodentia > Dasyproctidae > Dasyprocta > Dasyprocta punctata. The sequence goes on from RJWM01011969.1 coordinate 31,599, forward strand.
CCATTCTGCCAGTCTATGTCTTTTGACTAATGAATTAAGACCAATAACATTGCTGATTAAAACTGATATGTATTGACTTATCTTTATCATGTTGTTTTCTTTTTTCCTGGTGGATTCTTTCTATTGGGGTTCATAGAGCTGTAGTACTTATCATCTCTTTCTAAAATGTCCTTCAAAATATTTTGGAGTGCAGGTTTAGTGGTCATGAATTTCCTCAACTGTTCCTTATCATGGAAGTATTTTGTTTCTCCCTCTATTTTGGAAGATAGTTTTATGGGATACATCAATCTGGGTTGAAAGTTGTTTTCTTGTAGAACTTGGAATACTTCACTCCAAGCTCTCCTTGACTTAGGAGTTTGTGCTGAGAAGTCCACTGTAATTCTGATGGGCTTTCCTTTATAGGTGATTTGTTTCTTTTCCCTAACAGCTTTTAAAATTTTATTCTTGGGTTGAATTTCTGGAATCTTGACTATGATATGCCTGGAAGTAGATTTTTTTTATCATTGCTAATTGGAGTTCTATAAGCCTCATTTATTTGTATGTCAAATTCTTTTTCTCTGCCAGGAAAATTTTCTGACACGATGTCTGAAGTATGTTTTTAATGTCATTTATAGTATCTCCTGCTTGTTCACTGACTCCAATTAATCTTAAGTTATTTTTCTTTGTCTCATCAAGCAACTGCTGGATTAATATCTCATGGTCACTTGCTAGTTTTGAAGAATCTTTCTTTTCCTGGTCACTAACTGCGAGCCTGTCTTCAATATCTGAGATCCTGTCCTTACATTGGCTTAATCTGCTTTGAATACTTTCAATAGAGTTTCTATTCTCCTGGATATCTACTTTAATCTGCTGTACGGAATCCATTTGCTTCCTATGTTGTCTTCCCATAATTTGCTTAATCTCGTTTATTTTTTTGTTTGTATCTGCTCTAACATCACTAAGCATGGTGTATATTTTGATAATCTCTGTGGTTATTTGAGAGATTATCTCTAATTTCATTTTTTCCAAATCCTCATTCAATTGCTTTTTTACCACTTCTAAGAAACCTTGGAGTGGGCTTTTGGATTTTCCAGCCTCATTGCCCCCTGGGTTTGCTTTTGGTGAACTGGGTGTCTGGGGTTGTGGCCTGTTTAAGTGTCTTCTCATTTCTTTGCATTTTTAGTTTAATTCCTAACGTGATACCTGTTGGGTTACTTTAATGGTGGTATTAAGGACTTCCAGATGATGAGCACTTCCTGGAGATATCTTCCAGGTGTAACTGGTTCTCGGGCTCTGATTCTATTGGAGAATCCTGCCTCCTCAGTTTGCCAGAGATGAGAAACCATTGCTTGCCTAGTTCGGTCCCTAGTTCCTTGACACAACACCCCAGCAGCCCTTTCTGCAACCCCCAGTCAATCCCAGTCTTGGACCAGCAAGGCCAATAGCTATCCAGTTCAATTGAGTCAGTTCTGGCTGCAGTGACACCCACAGCACCAAACACAGTCAACAAAACAGTAAACTGATCCAGCCCCTGATTTACAACTCCCAACCATATAAACTGAATTTATATCCATACAACAGGATACAAAACAATCACATACAATACTTAGGTTCACAAAATGTCAATTCTGTCCCCAAGGGTGAGGACCCAGAATAAATTTAAGAAAAAGCAGAAAAGTGGGAAGAGGGAAAAGTAGGTTGGAGAACAAAGATGGATCCCACCAACTCAGGGAAACCACTGCAGAAGACTGAGGGAGAAGAAAACCAAAAGAGACAGAAAAGAGAACAGAACAAGACCAGGCCCAAAGAGAGGGCAGAAATCATACTCATACTAAAAAAAAAAAAAAAAAAAAAAAAAAAAAGAGTTCACTTCCAGGGTTCTCTCTGGATTCACTGGTAAACAGCCTGTGGAGACAGCAACCCAAATCATGGCACTGTATCTCCACAAGCCAGCAACTGTTCGTGGACGGAGTAGTAGACAACCTTAGCAGGCCTGCCCTGAGAGCAGCCTCCTCAGGCTTGCAGCCATTCAAGCAGTCTCCATGGGTCTGCGCCCAGCTAGGAACCACTGGGGGAAGCCAGCAACAGTTTTAACTCCAGGCATATCTGGCCTGACTCAGGAATGGTTTCCAGCAAATTGCTCTCCCACGGGAGGACCAAGCCCTCTGCACTCACTGCCAGCCAGCACAGTCCTCCACACCTGCTATTCTCTTCCACTGAGGAATGGTTCTGCAGAGGTCCTGGGGTCACCAGCCACAGCCAACACTGTGACAGTGCACTGCTGGACTCCAACAACTCCCCTCGCACAGTGAGTCTGGCTCCAGGCAAAGGCTCCACCAGCTAGCTACCACCTTCTTCTTAATTGAGTTTTATTTTTTGCTCTCTCTGTGGGGTTCAATTCAGACTTCAGGCTCCTCCTGGGTCCAAGGAACCCATTTCCCTCCTTTTTGTCTTCCTCAAGATGGTGTGTTCCCACATCTAGATGGTGTCTCTAAGAGAGGCTGTTTTCCCTGCATCCTACCACTCTGCCATCTTCCTGGAAGTGCCCAACAATTTGGATTTCTGCAGAATTCATTTTTTAATTTTTGTTTTTAAGAGGAGAAAACCAAGCAAAACAAAACAGAACAAAGCCAATCAAAGCACAGCAGTGTAAGTGACACAGGACTTCAAAACAATAGGAAATCAACAATGGTTACCATAATGCCTCCTGCTGTCTTCAAAATAGCTGCAGACAGCTTCAGACACAGTAAAAATCAAACAAAACAGAACAGAATAGAACCAATAAAAACAAGATAATGAATGCAATAAAGGACTTCAAAACAAGATAATAGTAAATACAAAATGGCTACTATATCTTGTTATCTTTGAAATAGCTGCCCATGCCATCAGATACAATAAAATGAAACAAAACAAAACAGAACAAAATCCAACCCAACAAAACAATGAGAATGATACAGGACTTCAAAACAAGAGAAAAGGGAACCAACAATGGCCACTACCCTCAGAAAGAGATCCCCCATAGATACTATACTGTGTATTACCATCCTCTGAATAGATGATCAGACCACTGGCTTTAGACCTGCAAAGTCAGTGAAACACTAAACACTACAAGCATTAAATTGTATTCCACGTCAATAACCATCATCATGGTCTGTGCTTCTCCAGATCAGCCAGGCACCTATGGTGGTGGGGGAGGGGTTGACTCATCTTATTTTCAGCTAGAGTGCCAGAAGGGCATCTGGTTCTCCACCCAGGAGCCTGAGCATGGTGCCAGTTTGCTTGGAGGGAATGCTTCTTCTTGACTTCTTTTTCTCTTCCCCTGCAGTCTGTGAATAGCACTGACTCATGGGAAAATGTTGGCATCTGGTTATCCCTCCAGTGGCCCATGTGTGGCACTGATTCACATGGAGGGCTTGCTTCTTGGTGATTTCTTGTTCTTTTCCCCCACAGTCCACGGATGGCACTGACTCATGGGAAAATGTTGGTGTCTGGTTGTCCCTCCTGTGGCCCATGCATGGCACTGATTTGCAGGGAGGGCTTGCCTCTTGGTGACTTCTTGTTTTCCTCCCCTGCAGTCCATGAATGGCCCAGGATTCATTTTGGTTTTTCTCTTTTTACTCCTAATTGTATGGATTTGAGTCTTTTCTTTGTTTTTATTTTTTGATGAGGTTGGCTAGGGTTTTCTCTATCTTATTTAATCTTTTAAGAATCAGCTATTTGATATATTTATTCTTTTGTATTGTTTTCTTAGTTTAATTGCATTAATTTTTTTTCTCTGATCTTTGTAAGTTTCTCCCTCATATGCTCTATAGGTTTAACTTGCTCTTCTTTTTCTAGTAGTTCAAGGCTCAACATTACCTTATTTATTTAAGCTTACTCTTTTTCAGTGGAATCTCACTGCTATAAATTTTTCTCTTAGGACTACTTACATAGTGTTCCATTAATTCTGGTATGTTGTATTGTGATTATCATTTAACTACATAAAGTGTGTAATTTCTTTTTTAATTTCATCTTTACTCACTGGTTATTCAGGTAGGTATTATTTAAATTCCATGTGTTTATGCAGCTTTTGTGGTTTCTTTTGCTGTTGATTTCCAATTTTATTGCACTATGATCTGCTAATATGTTCATGGGGTAATTTCAGTTATTTTGCATTTATTTAAGTATATTCTATGAGATAGCATGTAGTCTGTTTTGGAGAAAAATCCTATGTGAAGCTGAGAAAAATATGTATTTAGTTGTGGGGTGGGATGCTGTGGGTATCTATAAGTCCATTTGTTCAAAGTTTTGGTTCAACTCTAACATTTCTTTGTTGATTTTTTTGTTTCTTAGTCTGTCTATTTGTGAGAGTGGGGTATTGAGGTCCCCCAATACAATTGTATTAGTGTTTGTCTAATTTTTCTGATCCATTAGTGCTTGTTTTATATAGTTAGGAGTGCTGGTATTTCAGATATATATATATATATATATATATATATATATATATATATATATATATGATTGCTAGCCTTTCTTCTGGGATTGTTCCCTTAACAAGTGTGTAGATAAGAACTTCTTTGTCACTTCTGATCAGTTTTACCTTGAAATCCACTTTGTCTGCAAATAGAATAGCTACTCTAGTTTTATTGTTGGTTCCTGTCACATGGTATATTGTTTTCCATCCTTAAACTTTCAGTCTATGAATTTCTTTTTGATTTAAACATGTTTCTTGCATGCAGCATATTTTTGGACCATTTTTCTTGATCCATTCTTCAAATTTGTTTCTTTTTGCTGGTATATTGAAACCATTTATATTGGTGGATATAACTGATATGTATTGACTTATTCTTGTCATGTTATTTTTCTGTGTTTGTTTCCTTTCTCTTGTCTCTGTTCAATTACTTTCCTTGTCTACTGGATTCATTCTATTGGGATTCATATAATTGTCTTCATTGTCTTTTCCTAGAATATCCTTTAGAACTTTTTGGAGTGCTGGTTTGGTGGTCATAAATTTTTTCAAGTGTTCTTTATCATGGAAGTATCCTGTTTCTCCATTACTTCTGAAAAATAGTTTTGTGAGGTGCATCAGTCTGGGTTGGAGACTGTCTTCTTTTAGTGCTTGAAATGCTTCACTCCAACTCTTCTTGACTTCAGAATTTGTGTTGAGAAAACTGCTGTAATTTTGATGGTCTTTTGTTTATTTTCTCTAACAGCTTTTAATATTGTGTTCTTGTGTTGAATTTCTCGAATCTTGACTATTATATGTTTTGGTGTTGTTTTGTTTTGCTTTGTTTTATGTCCTTTGTGCTCTCTTTTGATTTTCCAATGATTCTGATTAATCTTATATTTTTTCTTCTTTGCATCATCTAGAAGCTGTTGGATTCAGTTTTCCTGGTCTCTTGCTATTTTTAAGATGATTGCTAACCACAAACCTGTCTTTTAGATCTGATACGTCTCCATGTTGGTTGATTCTACTGCATATACTGTCAATAGAATTTTTAGTCTCCTGGATATCTTTTTGAATCTGTTTTATGGAATCTATTTTTCTCCTCTGCTGGACAGTCATTGTTTCCATCATTTTCCTAAGTGCTCCTAGTGTTATTTTGTATATATCCACTCTAGCTTTGCTAAACACGTCCTTCATCATGGCCATTATCTCTTTAGCCATCTGTGTATTTCTGCTTTGTTTTCCTTCTAGTAACTTCTTTAACTGTTTTGTTATTTCTTCTGCTACCATTTGAGAAAATTCAGTTGGTGACTCTTGATTACTTTTATCTCAATGATTCTTGGATTTTCCTTTGGAGGAGTAGAGGCCTGGGTTTGCATATTGTTTACATGTTTTCTGATTTTCTTTTTTTTCCCTCTATTGGTGTTTGCAAATTGCTTGTGGAAGTTAGATTTATTGCTAGTATATACACCTCTTAAGAAAATTAATTTTTGCTCCCATTTTTATTATTTGTTTCATATTTCTGGTTATAGGAGTGCTTTGTTCTTATTTATTTTAGACCTTGAGCTCATCATAAGTTATTATTATTTTTTAATAATACCTCTCTTTTTCAATTGTAGGTACTTAACTCATAAACTTTCCTTGTAGGACCTCTTTAATGTCTCATACTTTCTGATATGTTGCGTTTCTGTTATTTTGTTTTTAGAAAATTTTAAGATTGATCCCTTGATTAATTCGGTGACCCACTGATTGTGCAAGAGTGAGTTATTCAATCTGTGTGTGTCATATATTTTCATGGTTTCTTTTGCTATTGATTTTTAGTTTCATCCCACTGTAATCTAATCAGATCCATGATATATGTCTTTTCGGATGAGGTGCGTGTCTTACAGACAACATGTAGATTGGTTTTGTGTTTTGATCTAATCCATCAGTCTGTTTTTTAATTGGATAGCTAACTACACTGTATTCTTACTGAAAAGTATGTAACAATTCCTGTCATTTTATTGCTCTTTCAATGTTTGCCTCATTTCTATTTCTCATTCATTTATCTATTTTCCCAGTGAGATGTATTTTTTTCCTTGCTCTCACAGTTACTCTATCCTTGTTCCTTTTTAAGATTATTTTTTGTATTTTCTGCAGTGCTAGCTTAATGATCATGAATTTCTTTACTTTATTCTTTGATTTTGAAAGAGAGCCTTGCAAATATAGTAATTTAGATTGGCAGTTGTTTTCTTTCAAAGCTTGAAAAACTTTATCCCAAACCTTCCTGATCTTTAAATTTTCTTTTGAGAAATCTGTTGTTATTCTTATGGGTTTGCCCTCATAGGTTTTTGGCATTTCTCTGTCTAATGACATTGTCTAAATTACTTTACTTGTTGCTGAGACTAAATACCTGACACCCAAAGTTAAAGGAGGGAAGGTTTATTTTAGATCATAGTTTGTAGAGGTTTCAGTCCATAGTCAGCTGGGTCCAAGTCAGAGAAGTATGGCAGGGGGCATGGTGAAGGAGAAACAGCATATGCAGTCAAGAAGCAATAAGCAGCAAGTCTCCCTTTCCCTTTTTATTCCATTCAAGCTACAAGACTATTAGTTGGTGCCACCCAAACCCAGGGTGGGCCTTTCTTATATGTATACACAGAATCAGGCTAAATCAGTGAAATAATTTATTTACCACACAACCTTAATCCATATTTATACACCCCAATTTAGCATCGCATGTCCATATTCCAGCCACCTAGAAGTCCCACCTATGGGCACATGAGGCTTTGTGGGGGAGGATATCTAGATACAAGCTACACCTTTAATATTCTTTGCATGTTTTAAAGCTTCTGATAGTTTGGTTATGATATGTTGCAATGAGATTTTTTTTTTTCTGATCATGTCTATTTGGGATTCTAAATATCTCCTTTACCTGGATATCCATGTTGTGCCCAGATTTGGGAAGTCTTCTGAATAGATATTTTGGGCCATTATCCTGTACTTTTACACCCTAGTTTTCACCTACTGATTTAATATGGTCCATAGCTCAGGATGAGGGCCCTGGAAAATCTAGGCGGTCCACTGAATCTGTGGCTCACACAGTCTGTGGACAGGTCTGGAGTGCAGGCCGAAACTCTGTACATTTCCAGGCTGTGCTTTGACTGCCTGGTATCTGCACCGCGGTATTTATTCTGAATACCACTAAGCAGATTGCAAAGGGAAGCGGGTCATGGGGTCTGTATTTTTATTAGGAGCCATTGGTGCCCAACCTTCCTTTGGTTCCTGTTGGGCACTGCCAGACTTCTTCGTTCCTGTCTTGAGACATAAACCCCACGTGGCTGAACTAGTGCTGTATTCAAACTGCTGATGTTTTGCACACCTTCAGGATTCTCCAGCCCTGACTGAGTCTCTTCTTGGAGAAAGGGATTTTTTTTTCTGATGGTGTGATTTTGTTTTTCTAAAATGTATTTGTTGGTATATGATTGCAACATATAATTACATTCGCCTTAGGGAACTGGTAGGTATACTTACCTTAATTTTTACTTCTCTTCCCCACCCTTCCCTCTTTCTTTTCCTCAGATTAGTTTTCCATCTTCACAAAGTCTACCTCTGTTTTCTGTCATCTGTTTTATTTTGCAGTTTATGTTATTTATATATTAACTTTCTCGTGTAAGAGATACTATATGATATTTGCGATATTTATCCTTCTGTGTCTGATTTATTTCACTTAGATTTATGGTCTCAAGATTTACCCATTTTCCTACAAATGACTGAAATTTATCCTTTTTATTGCTGAGTAAATGTATGTGTATCTATATATCTATATATTTATATATCTTTCTTTTGTTTTTTGTTTTTGTTTATTTTGGGTACCAAGAATTGAACTCAGGACCTTGCACTTGCCAGGCAGGCACTTTTGACTCTGAGCTATATCTGTGGCCCTATATCAATTTTCTTTATCTGTTCATTTGTTGACAGACCATTTAGGTTGCTTTCACAACTTAGCTATTATGAATTGTGCTTCTATGAATATTGGTATGAATGCATTACTGCAGTACAATGTCTTTAACATTTTCACATATCCAGTAGAGCTATTGCTGGGTCAAATGGAATTTCTGTAATTAGATTTTGAGAAATTGATTTTCGTAGTGGTTGTACTAGTTTGCATTCCTACCAACAATGCAAAAGGTTTCTTTCTTCCCCTCAAAACGTTGCTTTTGAGTTCTTGGTGACAGATATTCTTCTTGGAATAAAATGCAATTTCAACGTTGATTTGGTTTCCATTCCTCAAATGGTCGAAGATGTTGTACTTTCTTTTTTAAAGCACTAATTGGTGATTTTTATTTCTTCTTTTGAGACATTTCCATTAATTTGAATTGCCCATTTCTTGTTGAAACAACTTTACTAAACTTTAATAAAACAAGTTTTTTAAATCTGCATACCACACAACTTACAAACTTAAAATATAAGATTCATCAGACCCCAGCACATTTACAGAATTTTACAATAAAGCAGATTCAGTGTTTCTGTTTTTTATATAGGTCTTTGATCCATTTTGATTTGGTTTTACTATAGTGTGAGAGAAATAAGTCTAGATTCTTCTGCACATGGATAACCAATTTCCCAGCACCACTTGTTAAAGAGGTTATCTTTTCCACTATTATATGTTTTTGGCCCTTTTCTCAAAAGTCAGACAGCTAAAGGTGAATGGGTTTGTTTCCGCACCTTCAATTCTGTTCCATTTGTCAGTGTGCCTATTTTTGTGTCAGTATCATGGTGTTTTTATTAGTGTAGTTTTGTAGTGTGACTTGCAATTGAAGACTGTAATCCTGTTGCTTTGCTCTTGTTGCTGAGGATGGCTTTGGTTATTTTGGATCTCTCTGGTTCCATAGAAATTTTAAAAGTGTTTTTTCTAGGTCGGAGAAGAATGCTTTTGGTATTTAAATTGGAATTGCATTAAAGCTATTTCTCATGTATGGTAATATAACCATTTTGACTACATTGGTTCTGCCTATCCAGGGAACAGGGATGTCTTTCCATTTTCTGATGTCTGCTTCAGACTTTTTTAAAGAGTAGTACTATAAATTTTGTTATAGAAGTCTTTTACTTGGTTAATTCTTTTTTGTTGTTAATTTATAGACATTTAATTTTTTTGAAACTACCATGAATGGGATTGCTTTCCTGATTTCTTTATTGATTTTGTACTCTGCCACTTTGCTGAATATGTTTATCAGCTTTAAAGGTCTCCTGGTGGAATTTTTTTGGGTCTTCTGTGTAGGGGATCATGTCATCTGTGAATAAGGATAGTTTGACTTCTTTTCCTTTTCACACTTTTTAATTCTTTCTTTTGCCTGGTTATTCTGGCTAAAGTTTTAAGTACTATATGGAACAGAGGAGTGATAGGCATGGTGGCTGTTATGTTTTAGAGTTGCAATGTGGGTATTTCCTGGGACAGGACAGAGGGAGTTACTCACAGGTGCATCCTGCTCAGGACTGCCCTACTCTGTCTCCTGCTTGTTCTAGAGTCACAGTGGGGAGCAGGAGTTCTAATACAGCTTCCCAATCCAAGTCTATCTAAATCTGTTGTTTTGGATGAATTTGAAGCAACCTGTGAGTGCAGGCTTCCTATAGCTTATCATCTTCTGAATCTCCAGAAATGTTTTAATATTATTGGAATGTAGGACGATATCAAGATGGTGAAGTGGAGGATAGGTGAGCACTGAGAGTGAAGTAAGCAAAAACTATATTACGAAGGATTTTATACACGCCAAACAAAGAAGTTTGGAAATTATCTTGAAAATATTGAGTGTTCATTAAAAAAATTTAAGAAAAGGCATTTCTTTAAAATATTTTTCAGTTCAGAAAGCTTTCTCTGGCAAAATATAAAAGCAAATTGCATTGTGATAAGACTCACAGAAAGGAGATCAATTAGACAATGCTTTCAAAAGGCAGAAGAAATGAGACTGTGAGCTATAGTGGTGGCAGTGCTATTAGAAGTAAGTTGGAGAATCAAAATGATTCCGATTTTAGAGTTAGGCATCTGCATGATAAAGGACTGATAACTGAAGGAATCCTAAAGGGTATCAAATGTGTTATGCACTGGATGTAAGATTGTCAAATCATTTTTAATATTTACAATTTTAGCTGTTTGTGTAATAGCCCTGTAGAGATGTCCTTCTTGATTAGATAAAATATATGCAACCTCACGTATTTTTCCAAGATGGACCCTAATACTGTGTTCACATGGTAGTATGTTTTTGTAAAATTTTCAGAATAATGTACATTAGACACAATTTCCTAAGATGTATCCTTTTCTGCTGTGATTTCCTTGCACCTCACTCTACCTCTCTGTCTCCCTCTCTTTCTTTCTTTCTTTCTTTCTTTCTTTCTTTCTTTCTTCTCTTCCTTTCTTTTTCTTCTTTTTTTTTTTTTTTTGAGACAGGGTTTTCCTATATAGTCCAGGTTGGCCTTGAACTCACAATGATCCTCTTGCCTCAGTCTCATGATTACAGGCATGCTCCACCACGCCCGACCCCACTACTCTTCTTCAGTGGCTGAGTATATTTTAGGGGTTCTGCTGAGAGGCAATAATTATATATTCTTTCAGACTTAAAATATTTAAGTGGTTTGCAGTCATCTCCACAATTGAGTTTCTGCTAGACATTTTGTTCAAGAATAGTATTCTAGAACACTTCTACCACACAGTGTGAAGACTCACGTAACCTTATGATGTGAAGGTATAGGTCCAAGTGTTCCAACATTCCTAGTGTGGGAAATGTGGTCAATAGAGGAGAAATAAAATTATAAATATATGAGATGACAAATTGTGCTGAAGAAAATTCTTCCATTATGCAGATATGTAAAATAATTAATTGAATAATTAAACTCTTGCTAGTGCTTGGTCAAAATGGAAATTCATTTTATCCATATTTGATAATGAAATATGCAATGATAAATCAATGCATTTTATCTTTTGAAGAGACCTGTGAAAATGAATTTTATCTGAATTCTGTGTGCAGCATATATATCAGTTTTATACACACTAAGTTCATCTGAGTGATGTCTTACATTTTTTGCATTTGAAATGTCAATAATAAAATAGTATTTCAGCAATCATGTTCTGTACATTACATTTATTTCTATATTTTATATAACATTGCAAACTAATTAATGGAAATGAAGTACATTATAGAGATATGGGAAATGGTCAATTAATGAAAATATTGTGTTACCTTTAAAGATTCTGTGATGTATTTTTCAGCCTTTTATTAATTCTGTTATTTTTATTTATTCTAGGTACATATTCACTTTTCTCTCATTGTTGGGCATCAAACACAGGGCCTAACAGATAGGTGCAGGCAAGCACTCTACCTCTAAGCCAGTCTGATGTATTCACTTTTCAAACTATTATTTAGAATTTTGTATTCATTTTCCTAAAGGACACTCTATATTGTATGAAATTCAGCATCCACAGAATGTACATCATTTCAGGAGTCAAAATATACCTATCTGGGAGGTTGAGGAGTATGAGTATTTTCTTTCCCTGAAAATAAGTCCTAGCCAGAAAATAACCTTGAAAACTAGAGATGACTATGCCAGGGCCAATCACCCAATCCTTGCCATACCTAACTCACAGAGCAGCCTCCAAACAAGGGAATGGTGATGGAAGGTAAGGTAGGGACAGGCTGATTGAACCTGGCATTTTTTGATCTCTAGGTTTCAAGGTTGATCATTTCCCAGCTAAGTCTTATTTTAGGGAAATGTGTACCTTCAGGAGAGCATATTGAATGGCATTGGAAGAACAACACAAGTGGAAATTTAAAATTGAGAAATTAAGGAACAAGCAGAGAAAGAGAAGAGGGATGATGAAGACACTAGTGAAAAAAATGGTATCTATCTCACTGACAGTGTAACTGAGTTCCAGAAAGGAAATGATTTATTACGTTAAATCTTCCAGAATGGTCATAACAAGATTGCCAAAAATTGGTCAGCAGATGTAATCCCAAATAGCCGCATTACTTTTAGTGTAAAAATGAGAATCAGTGACAAAAGCCCAACTTGTGGTGAGTTAGATAATGAATTTAATATGAGCAAATACATGCTGAAAATTTTCATGGTGCTTCATTGTGAAGAGTACAATACAGAGCAGTGGTTAATTATTGGTGAGAGCTTTTTTTATTTAAAAGTGGGACATTTGAACATTTTTAACTGGTAATAGAAGTTGCAAGAGAAGTTACATTTACTTGAGGAGGAACATGCGTTTCTTTTACATCCCTTAAAATCAGAGGACATAGGCAGCACTATAACTCTATTTAGTAAATTTAGTATCCTTTGTGTGACCTGAAATCATATCCTGGTTTCTAACCTTCTATTTTTCTAATGTGAGATTTCTCTTAATTTTAGCATTATTCACCCATTTTCCAGCCTGAAATCTTGGAATCAACTTTTATTTCATTATTTTGTCTAACTCCAAGGTGATTTTCCTTTGCATTGCTTTTTTCCCAGGCATTTTTTCATGCCTTTTACCTTGCTTGCTATACTTTTGCATGCATTGCTCTGATCTTCTCCTGCTTTCTTCTCTACTAGGTGGCCACTGGATTTTCCACAGACTGATTCATGATCTCCTTTCTAAGTTCAGCTGACTAGATTTTAATTAGTTCATGTTTTAACAGTTATATGTACATGTACAATCATATGAATATCAGCATTTATATGCCTATATAATGTGCTGAAATTATCTTTTGTGTTGTAGTTTACATAATGATTAAATTACTTTTTTTGAGAAAATATTTTGAACCATAAATGGTTGTACAAATGCTGCTGTATTTTCAATTTGCAGTGTATTTGTAGACATTTTAAGATCTTTTGTGTTTTCTACATTGCTTACCTGAAAAGTTAATTCAATGAATTTTTTTTTTTTTTTTTTTTTTTTTTTTTTGTGGCACCGTGGATTGAACTCACAACCTCGCACCTGCCAGACAGGCGCTTAAGCCACTGAGCCAAACTCCTGGGCCTCAATGAAAAATTCTTAAACTAGACAATAAATCCTTGTAAATATACAATTATAGTCTTTCACATTGACTTAATTGTCTTTATGTTTCATGTCTAATGATACCATGTTAATTAATTATAGAATAAGAAAATGAATGTGTTTTAGTTAAATTTAGATTATTTTTAAAGTTATTGATTGAAAAATAGGTTCAATTTGATTAACATGGCTTGTATTTCATGATTCTCTGAGGCTTTACTCCCACTTGAAATAAAGTTATTAGAAAATACAAGTTGCAAAGGTTTAAAAATAGCCAATTGAATTTTAGGTCCCCCCCTGCCCTGTATTGAAATAAATTGTTAGCACTTTAAAAAAAGAAACATAAACAAAAGCAGAGTGGATATGTTCATATATATGTGCCACTTCAGGTTTCTCAACAAAGTTCTGAGTTTATTTATAAATGTTATTTAATGATATTATGTACTCTTTACTACTCCCACTTAATATAAAAGCCACATTTCAGACAATAAATTTTATCTATTTTAAAACAGAGGGCTCAGTGTTTAAGTGTCTACTGTCAGAACTTATTTACTCTTTTTAAATAAATAACTTCTAGCAGAAAGAAAAACCTACAAAAAAAATCTATAAACTTGTTGAAGAAGAAACAAAACTTTAAAAGCAAACTTTTGTAGCTTGTTTATGAATTAATTTAAATATCTCTTAATGTCCTCTTGGATATGCCCATAAAAGATTCATATTCAAAAAATAAATAATGTTCCAAGTGATTAATTTTAGTATCATATTTTTCCTGCCAAATAATAGACATTCTGTCTTTTTCATATAAGCATAAGAAAAACAAGACTCACAGTTTTGAATTCATTATTATGTCTTTAGAGCAAACATAACATACTCTGAAAGTAGAATAAAAACAATAATTCAAAGGCATCATGCACAAAAATGCACTTTTGAAAGGCCTAAACTGGAATAATAAAAATAAAACTGTAAGTCAGTTCTATAAGAAAAAAATATGAGACTATTAAACATATCTAAATTATGAAACATTTGATTTTTTAACATTTTTAAGTCAGTTATTTATCAAGTTTTATATCTAAGTCATAATTATTCAAAACATTAATGAACCAAATATTACAAACTATTTTCCTTAATACACAAAATAAGAGTATTAGATCAATGAAACTACACTGTATTTATAGGAAATTAACAGCTTAAAAATTCTTATTTATGAAAATAGAAATAAATGTTTTATGTGAGACATTCAGTAAGTTAATTAAACAACCATTGCCAAGAAAAAATATGTATTGTACAAGGAAATCTTTGTTTCTCAGAAATATACATAGCTTCCTTTAATCTAGATACACGAAGTATAAATACTCAACAGCTGAATGATAACATGTTTAAGTTTCACTGGCCATTTTTTCACCAGACATGGCCTGTTTTGCGTTTTAAACTAAAAAAGACAAGTGCAATTTTTTTAAAAGTTATTTTTAAATATATCGTATTTGTTCATTTATCATCATAATTAATTATGCATGTATTTTGTATTTTAACACATTCTATAAATAATAGTGGTACATAACACACAGAAGTTTTCCCCAAATGGTATGATAAATGTAAATAGCTATCACTTAATATTCATTCCTGATGGTCCCCCATTAAAAGGCAATGACAAATCTGACCAAACAATAAGAGGAACATAGCATGTGTGGCTTCATGTACTTACAGTAGTTGATTACTGCTATGACAGCATTTCACCTTTTTTAACACAGTTGCTAAAACAGTTTATTTTAAATTACTTGACCTCATCATGAAATAAATGATGTGACTGTGTGGTTAGGAAGTAAATCAGATCAATATTAGACATAACTGGGGGAAAATATTGCATAGAAATTGTGTAAGAACTAGAGATTGAATTTTGCATAGGAAATAAATATTAATATACTAGTGATACTGAAACTAAAATTTATATATTTGAAGGGTGTTTTCATTTTTCTTTTTTTATAGAATGCATCTCTTTAGTTTTTTTAATAGTGATTCAAGTTGATTACTTATGTTAGCACGCATCCTATATGATTGGGAATACTGACTGATCAGTTTCCATATGGACAAAAGAAAGGAATATTCAATCTAAATTTCAAGTCCAGGATAATGGACTTGATATATTCTTGAAATTCCAGGAAAGAAGTCTAGACTGCTCCCCAAAATTATGGCCTGAGTGCTACTATGGTTTAAAAAGACAAGATAACACTAATCTTAATTAGAAAGAATATTAGAAAGGAAATAGAAAACATTTTTCTCTGCTTTTATTGAATCAACATGTTCTCTCATCAAGAACACTATGAACACATAGAGTTGCTACCTAACACAGATTTTAAAATATTATAGAGAAAAGTAAAACAATGAAAGTGGGGAGAACACAATTTTGGGAAGATCACATTTGTAATGCCCTAAATACAATTAGTATTAGGAAAAAAAAATCTTTTCATTACATCTTGAAGCTGAAGTAGTTCTTTCTAGCCAAATAAAAGATTACATTTATACAATCTTAAAATAATAAGTAGAACTGAAAATTTAATATTATATATATTCGAAAGAATTTTAGATAAATTCATGGATTATAGTGCCACAATAAATTATTAAACAAGTTAAGATTCTTTTTATTTTTATTTTTGTACCAGGAATCAAACTCAGAACCTTGCACTTGCTAGGCAAGCACTTATGCCACTGAGCTACATACCTGGCTCCCTAAAGTTGTTTTAGAAATGTATCTTTTTAACTCATTTAGGTCTGACCTAGTCACAGACCAAAAAACAAAACAAAACAAAACAAAACAAAACAAAACAAAACAAAACAAAAAAACCCAAAAACCAAAAACCAAAAAACAAAACAAAACAAAAAAAGGTATCAAAACATTCTGTAAAAGCTTGGAATGTAGCACACACCTGTAATCCTAACCATTTAGGAAGGCTAAGGCAGAAGGATCACAAGTTCCAGGCCAACCTGGGAAACTTAATGAGGCTCTGTCATGAAATAAAGTAAAAAAAGACTGGGGGTGTAGCTCCGTGGTAGAGTGCCCCTGAGCTCAACTGTCAGTCTTGGAAGAAATAAACAAATAAACAAACAACATATTCTTTGAGAACTGTCAGAAAAAATACTGTGCTTGCTAAAACTTCTTGTAATTTGAAGGTCAGTTCTACTTAAATGTTATAATTTCATTAAAGTTTTGCTGTTTATTGTTTAATTTTTTATGACATAAAAATGACATTATGACATAAAAATATAAACAATAAATAGTAAAATTTTAATGGAAACATTTTGAGAAAATGACATTACAGAATCATTGAATATCAAAATACATTTTCAGGGATGTTAATGTTGTTATTGGTTTGTTACAAGTTAATCTTTTATATTTAAAACTTCATAAAATAATTTTTTGGTAATAATTGATGGAATATAATGACATGCAGAGTGAAAAAAGCATAAATAGAATCACATGTGAGAAAACATATCTGATATTTTACCAAAAATCTTCATTGCCATGTATTCTATAGCTGTAATTTTTTTCTCCTGATTTATTAAATTGGACAATGTATGTTTATCACTTACAGTGGAAGTGAGTTCAGGAGGTTGGAGAAAGTTATCACTATTGAAGCCTTCTGTTTGGAATTCTATTAGAGGTCACCTCACATCCAGCTTTCAACAAACATTGGGACACCTGCTATATTTTTTGATACTATCATGCAGCTATTTGTTTCTAGGTGGTGAAGGTATGATCTTAACTTCTTTCACATAGAGAAAACTTGAGAGGCAATCATTAAAGTCTTACTGAGTGATAATAAGGAGGAAGATAAAACTGACTACTAGGAGATGATTAAAATATTCAGTAAAAGGCACATTGAATATTTGAAGATTAGTAGAAATTTAGATTCCCAGACTACAGCACAGCTCTAAAATCAAAAGAAAATTATATTGATTCTGTTGGAGCACGAAGCAGGTGTGGCAATAAAGGAAACTCACTGCTTTTTATCACTTCTGCCATTTAACTAGATATGTGACCTGAAGTAATCAATGGACTTTCAGATTTTTTTGATGTCTAGAAGGTGGAATGTGACTTTTTTCCTAGGATTAGTTTTATCCTCACAAGTGGATTTCATTTCCTAGAACAATTAAACATGTCTTATTTAAATACAAACTAAATTAAGATTGGAACCTCCATAATACATGTTGAGATGTTTATAGCTATTTTCCACTAAGTGCAAAAATTATACATTAAGTACTTTGCAACCAGTGTTTGCTGTGCTGTTAAAGAATTTGCAAATCTACAGGGAATAACCTATTTGCATGTGTTTAAATGTTTATTTTTCATGATGAAGGGATGACAAAAATTTTGTCTATCAAATGAATAGTTTGTGGAAGCATAAAATAAGTCACGATACTTTTCCTCAGTTTTTAAGTGTTCAAACAATCTTGATATAGAAGAGATAAATAAATCTGTGCAAATAAAATTAAAACAGGAATATGTTTTGAATCTTTATAGCTTCTTACATTATAGCTTCTTATTTAGACTCATCGTAGAACATTTATATAAAGAAGCAATTTTAGAAAAATCTCAAACTGAAAATTTATTTGCTTTTTATAAACAATTTCTCAAACTGGATGAGCAAATAGATATTTAACTCCACAACTGAGTATATAATGTTGCATTTTAAAATTTTTTATGGGATAATCACTGCTATGCTGTTTACCATGTAAGGAATTATCGATGTTCTTATTCTACTTTCCTATTAACATGAGCAAAGAAACATTCTCCACCTGCAAGGCCCTTTCCATACATAAACCTATATGATACCATTGAATTGAACCAAATAATGTAGTCTGAAAAATTTTGGTCCCTGGTGCTATCAGACATGCATATAAGTGTGCATAAATTCTTATAATTTTCTTCTTAATTCATTTGAATCCCTAGCAGATAGAAGATTAGCAGAAATCTAGATTCCCAGACCATCATATATTTAGAAATAGTTAAAAAGAAATAGTTGAAAGAAACATTTACTATATTAAATTGAAGGTTGTATTTTGGTTTTAATTTCTCCTTTTAAAGAAGTGAAGCTTTTGAAAATGCAAATGGCATTTAAAAATATACATATGATACTATAAACAGTCTCCCACTCCTCAACATGAAGATCTATAGTTCTTTGAATTTCTGATGTTGTAAGAATATCCATTTATGGTTTAAAAGTGTATTTATTTCTATAAACTACTTCTATATTCTTCCAATAGGGGAATTTTAAAGTACCTTGTAAAATGAATGGATCCCAAACAAATAACTTAAAATTATGATTCATGAAAAAAATCTGTTGGAGTAAAAAACGTTTTCTAATCCTGAAAATTTTTCTATTGTGTTTGTGTATTTGAAACATCTTAGTACTGAAGTACTTTGATAATAGTTTATCTTTTACCTTCTTCACAAGAAAGGGAGCCATTTTTTGTGAGTTCCAACTTGTTGGCTGTTTACCAGTTTCCTATAAATCTCTGACTTTAGGAATCGAGGAAATGAGTCCTTGGCCATGAGGCAGTAGACCAGCTTCTGTGCTTCATCGAAGCACCTGACTGTTGGCTCCGTGATGTTCCTGGAGATGACATCTCTTGTACTAAAGTCAATGTTAATCTGGAAAATTAACATCCTTAGATTAATTCAGTCAAATAATGCACAGTTTATACAGATGGTAGAAACACATATTATTTGAATTTTTTTCCAAGCACAAAGCGAATCTGATGCAAAGCAGAAGAAAAGTCATTCGTTCATCCGGTATACAAAACGCAGATTTGGTTGATTGCTTTCCTAGCTTGAGAGGGGTGGCATTGACCAGGAATAGAGGTAAAGGCTTATTTTGATATTTAAAAAAAAAAGCAAAGTGAAAAAGCAAATAAAACACATTATAACTTTAAATTTCCCACTTCACTTTTTTTTCCCCTACTACTTTTACCTGAGTAATTAAATTGTACTTTCTGTAGGCAGAGCTATAACTAGCATTTACTAAATGAACTGCTGGTGTTTCTATTTAGCATAACTCCCCTTTTTATTGCCCAAAACATTGCTTTTCTTTCTAATTTTTTTGTTGTTGCTTGACAAACTGGACTAAATGACATCCCCACTTCACCGACTCTTCCACCTTTCACAGCAAGGCCTAGAAGAGATCTATTATATTGATACCCAACATTCAACTGTAAACATGTAAAATGCTCCGAACTTTCTTGTGAAGATACTTGCCTACCTCTACATATATTCCAGCATGTATTGTGAGAAGCAGGACATTTCTTGTCCAAGATAAATTGAAAATATTCACAAAATATGAAAAAAGTTGAAAAAAATTAAGAAATTAAAAAAATAATAGGTGTAATATCTTATATAACATTCTATTTTCTACCACTTAATAGAATACCTACTACATAGCTGGAAATCAAAAATATTTGTTAGGTAGAATGAAAACATCTCAGAGAAAATGGGCGATGTTTTAAAAAATACTAGAGGGCTGGGAGTTTGGCTCAGCAGCTTAAGCACCTGTCTGGCAGGCCTGAGGCTGTGAGTTCCATTTCTGGTGCCACAAAACGAAACGAAACGAAACCAAACCAAACCAAACAAAACAAAAAAACTAGAATTTTTGAGACTGGTAAAAAAAAAGACTATAAGTGACCATTAATGCTGCATTGAAATAAAGTTAAATAATAGCCAGACAGAACTGTAGACACTTTTTTTCTGCAGCTACTAACTTGCTTTTTATCTGAGTGGAGCAAATTTTATAATTCCCTTTCATGTTCAGTGTCTATAGTATAAAAGAGAATAGTAACAGCACCTATGTTAAAATGTTTCAAAGATTAAATAATTAAATATTTTAATATTGTTCTTTGAAGAATAGGAAAAGAAGAAAGTTTAACTGAAAGTGAATCATCAGTACCCCATTATTTGATCACAAATATTTTCTTTCTTTATGGATTTCGTATACTCGTTGATCCCAGAACACATCTTTACTTTTATTCCTTTGATCACTTTCTTAAGTCCTTCATTGAAATTCCAGATAAAATTTTGCAACTTCCTTAAATATTTCTGAATTTGGAACCGAGTTTTACTTGTTCATACAAGATAGTGCAAAGAAGTAGAAAGACTTGAAGGTCATGTTTAAATCTGTCCTCTTACACTTGTGAACTTAGTGACTTTAAGTGAATGGTTCGATCACTTCTGAGCTTCTACTTTCTACTGATATTTTTGAATCAGATGATATAAAATCTAAAGTGGGATAGCATACTCATTTATTGCTTCCTCTAATATTTATAAATGTCTGTTATGTGACAGATGTTCTACATGCAGGGAAAAGTGACCAATGTTAAATATTAATACTTTAGATTTAAAGTTGATGAATAAGAAGTAGCCATCTACTCTAAGAATGTGGGAGAAAAATATTTCTGGAAGAAAAAGCATCCAATTCAGATTCCTGATACAGAAAAGAATTTGTTTTGTTTTGAAGAGTCTCTATGCCTATATGACTGGAGTATAAGACATGAAAAGTGAAGATGTGAATGACATGGGAAGGATACGAAAACCAGGTTTTGCAGTGTTTATGTGCTGTGAGAAGGAATTCTTGTCTTGTTTCTACAGGCAATAGGGAAACAGAGAAATCATGTGATAACTTACAGGATGAATCCATTATAGGGTCTCTTTCATAGTGGGAATCAATAAACATTGGCTATAATCAAACACTGTAGTAATTTTTCAACAACTGCTATGGAGCCTGTTTCAGAAACCTATGTTGTGTTATGAAGCTATGAAAATATATGTTGACAGTTCTTCATTTATATATGTGATTCTTTAACAGCTTTATTTGTGATTTGTTTAATTTTATATCCCTTCTAATGATAAATATAGCAATTTTGGGATCAACCAGGGAAGTCTTTACTTACAGTAGATCCGATGTGTGCTTCCTGCACAGTGAAGAATTATTATTAAAATGAATTATTATTATTATTATCATCATCATCATCTGAATCATCACTTAATAATTCTCAATTTCCTATGTAAAATGTAGAAATCTCTGATATTCATGTTCAGGGTTTTTACAATATGACTTTAACTTAAACATTTCTTTTCTTCTATGTGTATTTTGCATTCCTACCAAACTAAACAATACCTCTCCTATTGTATTTTCCCACTTTTGAATAGTTTTTTCATACCATTCTATTCTTATTGAAAGCCATTCCTTTCTACCTAAATCTTTCATAAGTCTTTTGTCCTTCAGGTTTTCTTTAAACAATATCTTCCACATAGAATTTTCTTGTGGATTTTTTTTGACCTTCTGAGCTATCAAAGAGTTTTGTGCTACTTAGATGATATTTACATTTTGCTCATCTTCCTTTCATGCTTCACATAATATAACAATGCAACAAATGTATGTTGTATAAATCAAAGGAATAAATGGTTGTATATTTGTTGAAAATAATTTTTAAATTGTAAAGAGAACTATTCTGTTTAAACATAAAGCTAATTAATATTATTACTGGAATATAGTCAATTTGTACTTTTTGCTTACCCCTTTCATTTTCCTAATTTGTCTGTTTTCCTACCAAGAAACTGCCAACATCAGCCAATGATAGTCAAGTGATGAGCAGATACACTGTTCCCAGGAGATAATCAGTAGTTTCAGGAAAATGTGTCTTGGCAGTTCAGTCTAATGTCAGTGACAAAAAGTTGCAATTATATGTTTATATAAATGTCACTATTTTTCTCCCAATTGTCCAAGCAAGAAACAAGAAGAATGTCTTGACACTTTTCTCTTTGATCTCTTATGAGTTGTGTGTGTGCGTGCATGTGTGTGTGTACACATGAAATTATGCCTTTTATCTGATAATTTCACAATGCTCTTTTTTATTTTCTTATTTCTCCAGGTTTGGCTTTTATAACCAACCTCTTTCCTTAAACTATTGTATGTATGGCTTCTGTGATAACTCTTCTCACAACAACTTTTCCATCTAAATACTGTGAACAGCACCACTATATCAACTGCATCAAAATATCACTTTTTATAATATAAATTCTAAGATAAAAACCCATTGTATTCTATGAAAAATGTAGACACCTTACCCTTACATTTAAGATTTTTCATGGCCTGACCTCATCGTGTTGTTTCCAGATCAACTCCAGTTTATTTCCATAGGTTTTATAAAGCTTCTATGATTTAGCTTTGGTTGAATATCTTCCTCCAAGAAGCCTTCCTTAATCACGGAAGAAAAGTGACTATAATTTTCTTGACATTATATGTAATTTTAATTTAAAAATCCTGAGAAATTTAGTTACAGATTTGTATAGAAAAGTTTCTATTAATAACAAGTATTTAGTTTAATTATAATGAAAATATTTTCTATTACAAAAGCAATTCAATATTACTTGAGATGGAATTAGCTTGTCTTTTATTTTCTGTCTTATCCTTATTTCTTTTATGAATTGCTTATTTTCCACCTTCCTAAAAAACATGAGCAGAGCAGATATTCTTTCCCCCATGTTCTGTCCCCAATTTTTTCCTTCTGGAGTTTTTTTCTTTTATGACTCTATCTTATTTGGTGGTGAAATATTATGAACAATGGCATCAACTCTAAAATAATCACAAGGATATTTAAAGATTATTTTAACTATAGCAGTAAAATAGCTTAAAATTGAGTATTAGTACTGATGTGCTGTCTTCACATGGTTACTTTTTATTAAATATATCACTTTTTTTCTTTTTTGTTTTTTGGTACCTGGGATCAAACTCACAATCTCACGCCTGCCAGGTAAATGCTTACGCCACTGAGCTAAATCCCTGCCCCAAATTTTTCAGACCGTGTCTCACTATTCAGTTCAGGTTGGCCTTAAACTCACTTTGTAGCCCAGACTGATCTCAAACTCACAAGGATCCGAGTGCTGTGATTAAAGGTGTGTGCCACCATGCCCGGCTTCTAAATATATCACTTTTAACTATTAAATGATAAACATTTCTAGTCCCCCCCTTTGTTTTTCTTAGAAAATGCTAGTTTTTATTTGAAAACTAGTTATTTTATTCATAATCCTCCTTGAATTTATTCATTTAGGAGTTTTTATTGAGTAGGTGCTTAGCAACTGTGCTAAGACCTGAAGGTATAAAGATGATTAAAAAGAAAATTCAATCAAGAAAACAGGTTTTGAAATTGCAATCCAAAACATAAAATGCACTTTCTGGAAGCAAAACTTTCTGAGGAAATTGAGATTTTAAACTGGCCTTAGAAGTGTAGTGAACTGGAAAGACTAAGAAGGAACTTGTCTATGAAAGGTAAACTGGAGGAAGCAGGTAGACTTAAGGTAAGAGTCAGAAGAGGCATGAAGGTGCCAATTTCAGGTCTTACAAAGGAATTTTTCACTTATCCTGAGGGTAGTAACAATTGTCAGTAAACACATATTTGAAACAATTACTTGCTTCCAAGTGGTGTTATACCTAAGTGTGGATACAAGGAAGAAAAATTAGAAAACCAAAGCAGATAGATGGACCATTGATAGTGGAATGGGAAGGGGGTAATGTTGCAGGGAATAAGGGAAAGATACACATTTCAAACATTCATAAAGTAGGCTGGGTGGGATTTATAACCAAGTAGTTATGAGCAAGGTCAAGGGAAAAACTTTTGAAGAGTGATTGGATTTTAGAAATATTCTAATGGCTGATAGAAGGCACTCATGGAATAGATATGGGGTATAAAAAAAAAAGAGAAGAATCAAGAGATGACTGCTGAGAACCAAACCAGAACTGTGGCAGAAGAGAGTTGCTATTAACTCAGACAGAGAAGACTGGGTAAAAGAAATTTTGAACAGAAAAACAAATCTCAGCTTTGAGTTTTTTAAGCTTGAGGTAGTCTTAAAATCTTAAGACTGGAAAAGATCCCTGGTTGAGTGAGTGTGAACAGAAAATAGATGAGGGTTGTCTCCATTCCTTATTATGTAGGTTAGATCTTGATTAGGAACAGCAAAAGAAATTGTTAGAGTATCAGTAAGGGAGGAAGAAATCTAGTCCTAGAATCCAAATAATGACATTTCCAGTTGGATGTGGTGGTGCACGTCTATAATCTCAGATTTCAAGAGGCTGAGGCAGAGTGATTGCATGTTTGAGGCCAGCCTGAGTTATTTAGCAAGATCATTTTTTAGCACGATCCTGTGAATTCTTCTATTAGAGTCCTGCCTGGAGGAATGTCTGTGAACTGCATGCCCGATTTTGCACTCATTTCAAATGTGATGTTTGGTTGGTTTCAACTGGAAGGTACTTGGATAAATTTCTACCTCAAACAGTAAGAAAGATGAGATTTTGAGCTTGACATGTATTGACAGTGAGTACCTTTGGGATGGTGGCATTCTAGAAAGGCACATGTTCCAACTGCATGATCTAAGGCATGTGTGAGTTGTTTAGGAGCTACAGAGATGCCCAGACTTTGTTGACCATCTCAAACAATTAGATCCTTAGTATGTACTGAACATTGCCTCAATTAATGAAACAAACGAGGTGATACAAACTGATATAAATAGTTTATGTATTTACTAATATGAAGTTGCTTGTGTTTTGTTTATATTGATATTCTTTAGTTTCAAGGACTTTGAGAAACATAGTATTTTTTTGGCTTATTTTTCAAAAGATCATGAATTATCTTAGATATCTGAGACCACTACAGTGTCAATCTCAGAAAACAAGATAGGATTATGATTCTTATGAAATAATGGCTGAGATGTCATCACAACCATTTAGAGGCTTTTAAATCCTGTCAGTTTTGAAAGGCCTTGACACGGCTGATGGTTGACGTTGACAACACTCCATTGCATTAAAATGACTTCTTTCTGAATGTTTATGGCCATGATTTAAAAACAGTTTTATTGTAAAGACACATAATATCTTAATACTCATGTGTTTTTGCTAACTGAAAATTATGCAAGCCAAATCCTTTTTTTTCTACACCAGTAGTTTTAAATTCTTTTGGCTTTCAACAAATTATTTTTGCAGGAAGAATACATTTAAAGTATACCTGTTGGCTCTCCTGTGATGCTAAACTGTGCTTTATATATTTTTACATAATTTGAATGAAAAGTTTTCAGTTGTGTTCCCACATTCAAATTAGATAGCCTTTCCTCATTTAGAATGTATAGTGGAGCAGGAGACTGTCATTATGCAAAGGATGTGTGCATGCATAAGTAAAACGCCTTACAAAAATGGAGTAGGCAGCATCCTAGACCTCATTCACAACAGAGTTTAAAAGTTACTATTCAAATTAAAGCCATTCATAATCATGTTTTTAGTTACCTAATTCTATTTAATCACCACTAACACTTCTAGTATTATTTTATTTTTGGCATCATTAAAAGTGAATGAATATTCTGAAATATATTCTCAAGTGTGGCTATTAAAGTTGAAAACAGCAGCTGCAATATCTAGAAGGAATCCATTTCTACCCAAGACAGTATCTGTCTGTTGTCATTGGCTTTGGTGACAGAAATAGATGACACAATTTGGGAGGCAGTGCTAACACCTTAAATTGGGTAAGATAAATGAAAAGAATAAAATTCAAAAGTACCTTGATTAATAAGACAAGTAGCCAAAGCTTTGGAATTGTACAGAAACCAGATGCCTCTCCAGTTTCTGTGGTGATAAAGGTGTCACATAAAAAAAATCGGATTGTATAAAGATTGCTAAAAATAGGTAAGCAAAAGCTATAGCTATACCAGAACAGGTGAGAGAGTTTCAGACTGACTGGTGTCCTTCACCAACTCCAACGTGGTAGTCCAAGGTTAAATGGAACAAGGATACAGGGCACTTTTTTTTTTTTTTTTTTTTTTTTTGTGGCACCGGGGATCGAGCTCATAACCTCACGCCTGCCTGACAGGCGCGTAAGCCGCTGAGCCAAACTCCCGGCCCTGGTTTGTTGAGGCAGGGTCGCACTGTGTAGCTCAGGCCGGCCTTGCGCTCGCGTTGTAGCCCAAGACGGCCTCGAACTCACAACGCTCCACCTACCT